>JAJOHG010000041.1:0-281642 GCA_021029095.1 Phellopilus nigrolimitatus | reverse complement strand
TACGCAGGCGAACGACGATTCCGGGTTCATTGGCGCGGCGATTGTGGGCGGATTTGTTGTCATCGTTGCCGGTTGGTACGGCAGCAGATGGGCGATACGAAAGACGAAGGTAAGGAGAGAGGAATGTGCCTGAGAGATTATAAAGAGTGTGGCTATCCTTTGGTAGGTGTATACGCGCTATCTTTTCTTGGTGATTTCTTAGTGGATGTACGAATGAGACAGCGGTCTAACCAGAATGTGACGAAAATAGCATTTATTGAGAGATGCAAATAAGGAAGCGAGCAAAATGAAAACTATGCGAAATAAACAAGAGTGTTCTTCTTTTTGCTCTGCACTGTTGACATTGAAGTCTTCGTCAGCATACTTGTGAACCGCAAAAACAATGTTTCATCGAAAGAAAAGGGAAAAAAAAAAACTCACCCTCTGCAATGCCACTGTGGAAGTGCTCGTGGCTAAGCTTAGTCGCGCCCTCCCTGAGCGCAATCATACCTGCTTCAACGCACACAGCCTTGAGCTGCGCAGCGTTGAACTCATCTGTGCTACGCGCAAGCTCGTCGAAGTTGACGTCCGTTGCTGTCGTCATCTTGCGCGAATGGATCTCGAGGATGCGTGCGCGCGCGGATTCGTTTGGCAGTGGGAACTCAATCTTGCGGTCAAGACGTCCAGAGCGTAGCAAGGCGGGATCGAGAATATCAATACGGTTCGTGGCGGCGATGACCTGAAATGAAAATTCGAGATTCATTCTCATGTGGCGTATTATCTATGGAAAAAGAGCGCACCTTGATCCGTTCGTCGCTGCTGAATCCGTCTAGCTGGTTGAGAAGTTCTAACATTGTACGCTGCACTTCACGGTCACCGCTTTTTTCCGAGTCGAAACGCTTCGTGCCGATCGCGTCGAGTTCGTCAATGAAGATGATCGCAGGCGCTTTCTCTTTTGCGAGCTCGAATGCATCGCGTACAAGTTTGGCGCCGTCGCCGATAAACATCTGCACGAGTGAAGGGCCGGCGAGTTTGAGGAAACAGGCCTTTGTTTGAGCGGCACACGCCCTTGCCATGAGCGTCTTTCCGGTTCCTGGCGGGCCGTACATGAGCACGCCCTTTGGCGGCTTAATTCCCAACGTCTTAAACTTGTCCGCGTGCTCCATTGGAAGCACAATAGCTTCAGCAAGCTCTTCTATTTGCTTGTCGAGACCACCGACGTCCGTGTATGTTTCCGTGGGACGCTCGTCCACCTCCATAGCCTTCACGCGAGAGTCATACTCAGCGGGAAGCGCGTCAAGAACTAAGTATGAGTCTTTGTTGACACCGATTAGGTCACCGGGCTTAAGCTTCTCGGCGGGGACGAGGCCGATGAGTGGAAGGAAGACAGTCTGGCGTGTCGAGGTCTTAATGACGGCGCACTTGCCTTTGCGCATGGAGTCAAGGTCCTGGTTCGCGCCATCCTCCTCGCCATCAGGCCCGATATCCAGAATCTGCCCAGCAAGATGAGCAGTGTATAGATGTATATGCATGTGCATACATACCTCCACGACGTTGCCGACAAGGTAGGGCAAGACTTTGTTCTGCTTTATCTTCTCCCTATTGTCCCGAACCTTCTCCTTCATCGTGCTTTGCTCTGATTGTAGCCTGTGTGTCTCCGAGCGCATCACCTGAATTCCATGAGCTTTGTGTCCGACGACAATGAGCTTACGCCGCACCTTTATATCGTTCTCGATGAGCCGTATTCGGGACAGGATATCCTCCGTGCTGAGACTCATAATCTCCTCTGGAATGTCTGCCCAGGGCTCCACCACAGGCGGCGCCTCGTCGGGCGTCGTGTCCATCGTCGCTGGCGCTATTGGTGATTCTGCAGACATGGTGGAAGCTGAGGAAGTCGAGGTGACGAACGCGGTCGGACGCGCGTCGCCCTTAGTGGCTTACGAGAGAGAAGGTATTGCCTTTTCTGGCCTCGCAGACCGTCCACGTTCGCGCTCGTCGACGCGGTCAAGCACACCGGCCATGGATTCTGGGCACTATTTTCCTCCGCCGTCGCCATCGCAGCTGCCAGCATCACATGTAAAATTCCACCTTCCGTACTTCTCACCCGCAGAGGTCGAATACCTGTCCGAGAAGCAGCGCGGCAAGCTCTCAGCCAACCAGGAGAAGCTCAGGCAGCAGGCTTGTGGGTTCATCGAGGCGGTAGGCGTGAAAATAGGATTGTAAGCATGTTGAATTTTAGAGTTGACGCTCATTGATACGAATCGCGTAGCCCAAGGAAGACGATCGCTACGGCGCAGAGCCTCTACCACCGCTTTCATCTCTTCTTCCCGAGGAAGGATTTCAATTACTATGTACGCGTATTTCAAGCCGAACGTTTTTGAATGTGATTCTGATAGTGCGGAGAGTAGGATGTGACGATGGCTTGTTTATACGTCTCGACAAAGATGCACGACACTCTCAAGAAACCTCGCGACATTCTCATGGTCTCATACACCGTTCGATATCCGGAGCTAGCAGCTAGGTCAAAAGCAATTGGCGGTGAGGTCGAAATGGACCCCGTCGTAAGCAATTCCACCAATCCTCTCCGAACACTTGGAATGATCGCTTGCAAATAGGCTGTAGAGCAAGACCGACAGCACCTCCTAGGCATCGAGCGACTCGTCCTCGAAACGATCTGCTTCAACTTCACAGTCCGCATGCCTTTCCCTTACGTGATCAAGATCAGCCGCTCTCTCGGGGCGTCGAAGAAGCTGACGAAACTTGCATGGAGGCTGGCTGTTGATAGGTTCGCGGGCCTTTCTGTTCTATATTCCATTCGAGCGGGGAATGCTAATGAACATGCATTACGAGCAGCAGCCGCACGCTTGCGCCGCTACAGTACCCCCCGCACGTCGTCGCCCTCGCGTGTATTTACCTCGCAGCTTTACTTTCGTCTTTCGAGCAGCCAGCCCCGATTGATATCGCCCCGGACGAGCATTCCGATCATGAACTCGCGAAGACTCTGGGCCATCGAGGAGACTGGGAGTCCACTTACAAAGCGTGCGTCGAGGACTTGGAGGGTAAGGAGGTCTTAATAATTCGCATACATGGACGAGACTTATCGCATGCCTTCTTTGCCCAGAAATTTGCCACCACCTCCTTGACCTCCTCATCTACGCCGCCCAGAACCCGTCTGCAACCACTTCGCCCACTACACCCTCCTCCCCTTCTCCACAGACCTATGCCTCTCCACGCACGCCGCATTCTTCACATGCTCTTCACGCCCCTCACCAGGCCGTACCGCCCGTCCCGTACAAGCACGACACGCTTATGCGCCTGAAGATCCACCTCCGCGAGACTGAGCACCCTGCGCGGCCGCGCACGGACGCGGAAGACTCCGAAGGCGGTGCTGAGAGTCCGGATGATGTGTTCGGGAAGGGCGGCGACGCGGCGGGGCTGGGCAAGAACGAGGGGACTGTAAGATTTATTTTCGGACCTAAGAGGCTTGTAGGTGCTGTGTAGTAGGACAATATTGCTCGAACATCTGTATCTATATTTTGACTGTGTGAGTATCTTCTTAACATTTTTTTAGAGGAGTCGCTAACTATCTTGAAGATTGTTTTGCTAGATAGCGCTCTCCCTCAGATAAATTTCTCTAATGAAAAAAGGAGAACATATACTTGTCTTCTTCGATTCCCTTCGACTTTGGTTTTGGAAGAATCAGCAGGATGAAATGAAGTAATTGAGAAAAGTCTATGCAGCGGGAAGAAAAAGGAAAGGGCCATGCATTCCCCCCTGCCCTCTGGATTTTGGCGGCCGGCGTCCTCTCTGTGTCTGACACATCTCCTGTGGCATCCACGCACGATCAATGTGTGTCGTGGACGAATTGCCCAGCAACCCAGGCTTATAGGCAGCTATCTCAGATGCACTGGTTTTTGGTCCACAGCTTCATATTGAAGGTGTGTTGGCGGACCAAGGGTGCTGAAGCACGAGCGCCAAGCTCGGGGAAGCTGAGCATGATGGACTCAAATAAGAGGTGCTAGCTCTTCAATCACAGAGAAAGGTGAACATGTGATGATAAAATAAGCTGAGTAAAGGGAGTGCTGAGAAGATTAGCTCTCATCGCCATGCCCACACCAGGCTGCAGTAGACCTACGCCGCGTCCGGGCTCCTTGGTGCATCTACAGACTGGAACGAGTGCTACAGCTGGCAGGAGGTGTTCGCGTCTCTCCTCGAGATGGCGCTCGATCGGGTCATTCCTGTTCGACGACGTGGAGGGGCGACGTGTAAGGCAGTGCGCTCGAGTGGGGCGAGGACATGTCGGATCTCATCCACTCGGATGTTCAACATGTACACATGCAATAAGTAGCATTGCACCATGACAATTGAAAACTAACCTTGCTAAAGCCCTGAGGTTCTGGTGAAAAAAAAAAAAAAAAAAAAAAAAAACAAGATGGTTATGGTTTTGACTGGGAGTAAAGCTCAGGCTGTAGAAGTAGACACCTATACCACTTTGTCACTTCGATGAGGGGATTTCAAACATATAATCCAGAATAGAATAATAACAAGCATCATCTAGAAAGCCTGTACTACAACTTTAAGATTGTCCTTGCTTTCCTCTCTGATTCTCTTCAGCTCATCTGACAGCTGGTTCATATCTGGTCTTTCCACAGGGTTGAACACCCAGCACATTTTGCAAAACTCCCATAGCTTCTTGTCAATAACCTTCCAATCATCTAGTCCCTCGGGGTTGCATGGTATAGTTTTTTCAAGCATGGCTCGAATAATCCCTGGATCAACTCTAATATTTGAGTAGGGAACTTGTTTGGTCAACAGCTCCTTTGAGGATGTTGGTCAGTGTTTATTAGTGACATGATCAAAGCACTCATGGACTCACAAGGGCTGTCATCCCAAATGCCCAGATATCAGATTGCTTGGTATGAACCTTATCATCATCCCCAGCCTCAGCAACTTTTGTTGTACCCAGTAGCTCAGGGGCCATCCATCGGATAGACCCTCTTGTTGCATCAGTTGCTGTCTCCAGGGTTGAGGTTGAAAGGAGAAGATGCGATAACCCAAAATCCATGAGTAACGGGCATCCATCAGGTGAGATTAAGACATTGGCCTACATTATGAAAAAAGGGTTAGAGGAAGTACCTTATGAGACTAGACAGTTGTGTATAAGGGTTGTGAAGTGTACTTACAGCTTTCATATCCCCGTGCACCACTCCCTCGGAGTGTAAATAGCAAAGGCCATTTAAAATGCCTTCAATCTGGTATGAAGTGAAAATCAGTTGAAAAAATGACAGTGAAAACCAAATTTTGCTCATCACCATTTGTAGATTATCTACATCCGCACTGCTTTGTATATACTGAGCCAATGATCCATTTTCCATCCAATCGGTGACCAGTGATGGAACGAGCCTGGACGGCTTATCTACGGTTTCTATCACAAAACCTTTGAGCGGAAGTACATTGGGATGTCGGAGCTTGGACCAGATCCTAAGCTCTCTTGTCGCGCGCTGGTGGCTTAGATCAATATTCACATATTTTACCCGTCACCAAATGTAAGAACATACTTTATTAAACATATGTTCACCCTGCATGAAAAAGCGTAGTCGCTTGATAGCAACTCGAGTGCCATAAGAATCGAAGCCCAAGAATACGTCTGAATATCCACCACCTGCGCACCACTGCCTCCCCTCTTGTATTTTATCGGTCAGATCAAATTCGTTGAGTTTCGAGAGGAGCTGCTCTAAAACCTCCTTGGGAGCTTCAAATGCCCCAAACATTAATATTGGTGCAAGTGTCACTCGTCAAGTATGCTTACTTCTCTCATGGGCAGCGTCACTGAAGTGACGAAGGACAGGACGTATAACGACATCATCCGTCGCGACCGCGTGTTGCTGCATGCTCGCGAGGGCCGCGGGCGACGCGGGTGAAACACCGACCTCCGCGCCGGCGCGGCTCGGCGTAGCATTGTCGGGCACAAACGCCGCGGGGAGCTTGCGTTTCTTCGAGCTGTGCCGCACGAGCGCGGGCGAGGGTGGCACGACACCCGAAGCCGTGGGCTGCGCGGACGCGCGCCGCCCGCGGTCGTCCCGGTGCCGGTCGGGCGTGCCCTGAGTGGAGCTGGAGCTTGTGAGCTAGAAAGAGACTGTTAGGAATGGGGAAGTGGCGGAAAACGGAAATTCTAAACGCGCAACTTGCGATTCCCATCCCCGGCCTCCGTTCAGCTCGTCCCAGTCATATCTCGAGTCATCCACCTCGTCCAGGTTCTTCAGGACCCCCGAGAACAGAGCGCGCAGGAACTCGTAGTCGGGCGTCTCCTCGAAGCTGAGCTTGCGCACATAGGCCAAGTATACGCCGAACTCGCCTATTTTTGAGTGCAGAGATACTTGTAAGCAAGTGCGATCTCGATCGGAGGCGAACAGCGCAGGAAGACGCACCTGGAAAGCTGTCGCACAGCTCTCCGATCCGCATGATCTGCTTTTTCTCGCCAATTTTCTCGTACTTCTGCTTGTTGGTGGCGGCTGCGAGGCCTTGCCACGGCAGGCTGCCCCGCAGGAAGTAAAATATAACATACCCGAGCGCTTCCAAGTCGTCCCTCCGCGACTGCTCTGTCCGGCGAGAGCGGTGAATATATATCAGCGGCACATCGTCAAAGCTAATTTTAAGCAAAGAGCGACGGATACGGGCAGCATAGCGACGACATACCGCCGCCAAGATGGGTGTTGATGCTCATGTAGTTCGCAGTGCCGCCGAGGCCCTTCCGCTCGCCGTAGGGGACATGCTGCTTCGTCTCGGGATCGCGGTAATGCTTCGCCGTGCCAAAGTCGATGATGTGCACGAGGTTCGCGTGCTTCGTCCCCGGCCGGCCGATGAGGAAGTTGTCGGGCTTGATGCCGCGGTGGATGAGGTTCTTCTCGTGTATGGTCTGCACGAGCGAAATCTGCGCAGAGTATTACATCCGCGAAGTGCGTGCGTTTGCTAAAGCAGGCAGCAAATATACGGAGCAGGAGCGGTGCGCACCATTTGCAGCGCGGTCATGCAGACGGTCTTTACGGAGAACTTGCGCCCGCACATGTCAAAGAGGTCTTCCAGACTCGGGCCCAGCAGGTCCATGACGAGGATGTTGTGCAGGCCCTCCAGCCCAAAGTGGTAGATCTGCGGGACGCCGGCTGTGCAACGGCAGTGAAGCGAGAGTGCAAAGCAGAAAGAACAGAATAGAACAAAGTAAACATCAGCTATCAGACGGCTGACATGGAGTCCACAGTGGCGGGGACGAAACGACTGACTGCATCCAGCGAGGATCCGGTACGAGAGGCACTCGTCGCGCAGCTGCGGCGCGTCGGACTTGCGCGGTTCCTGTCAAGCGGAGCGCGGCCGGTCAGCCCTATCCGCCTCCCCGACGTGCGCATTCGCGCGACTCAATAGCAGGTACACGCACAAACTTGATTGCGACCATCTGGTTATTCAGGAGGTCCGTGCCTGCAGTCAATCGTCAGCATACCGTCCGTGTAGCGGGCGCGGGCGGAGTGGCCGCCCCATCTCGTCCCGTCCCATCAATAGCGGTGGGAGCAGGCCCACGCACCTTCGAAGATGACGCCAAACGAACCCTCGCCGATCTTCTTGCCGACGCGGTAGTTGACACCGACGAGGTTGGCGGTCGACGACGAGTGGGCACCGTGCGAGGCCATGGCCGACGGGGAGGACCGGTATGTAAACTCGTACGGCTTGTACGGCTTGTCCGACGATGAGGACCGAGATATAAACTGGTACCACGGACGCATTTTCGAATACTGTATACTAGGGTCATTAGGGTCATTCAAAGTTGGAACGACAGTCGGCTGCTCAGAAAGGAAGGGATTGCTCAGCGGCGTTAACTTACATAACTTACCTGCCTCTCTTCAACAGCTTGGCCTCAATCTGTCAGTATAGTTCTGAGAAGTTCATAATATAATCTTGAAATTAGATATGTGTATAATGACTCCCTAAAATTAAAAAAGAGCTTCATTGAAATGAGGCCAAATCCAAATATGACAGTTGTTCCTCTTGCAAATTGGTGTCTTGTCCCTTTCTCATTTTTGACAAGTTTCAGCTTACATAATCCTTGTCTAGAGAATTTTGTCTGAAGATTTGGTAGGCTTTCTCTTTTTGTCATAAAACCTCAAGGCTATCTTTTGACTGGTTACTGTTTGACATTGCATATCAATCAAAACAAATTTACAAGAAATTGATTGAGAAGTATGCAGGAGTTTCAATCCAGACCAAGCTCAATCAAGCCCTCTCTTCCCTCAAACCTTGACATAACATCCACCTCACATAAATCACTCAAAAGAATTGTAAAAACTAAAATAAAATAAAAGCGAATCAGAACAAATAGCAAAAAATGACTGGAAACATCCCAGAAGATGGAGGAAAACAATGGGCCTAACCGGGAATTGAACCCGGGACCTCTCGCATATGTAAGGAAATAAATTCCCAGGAGTAAACCCGAAGCGAGAATCATACTACTAGACCATCAGGCCATGTTATATTTTCGCAAACACTTGTAAATTGACATGCCTTCATCATTTTCGCTCTCCGTGCTTTCATAAGCCTCGAAGGCTTTTGAAGGGCATTCATGAATAGTAGTAAGAATAAATCACTTAATAACAGGGAGAAAAAGAATACGGGCCCGGGGGCACAATTGCGGTCCGTCATGATTCAGTTCTTTCGCCTTTTCTAACACTCATCGACATTCACTAGTAGCCTTCGGCGAACCTTCGCCGTCTCAATTTCTGTACCACGCCAGTCCATCTGGACATGATCCTCCGAACTTTATGCTTTCCCGGACCGTACATGGAATCTATGACTATGAGATAAATTGGCTGCCTCCTGTAAGACTACCAAGGTCCGGCAAGTCGCAGCGTAGTCGCCCGAGCTGCGGTGCTAGGTTGTCTACGGCTCCGACGATCCGAACTTGCAACATACGCACCGAGTTTCGCCAGCCTCTGGAAGGTTTGCACTCCATATGCAACATCTGATAAGTGGTCAACTTCTGAGGTTCTGTGTGTCGGACATCGAACTTTGAGAGCATGCAACGTCGATCACGACCTTACCGTCAAGATGCATCCTAGCATCACAGTACAAACTCTGATTCCACTCTTGAATCCCTAACTCGTCGTGTTTTTGTTTTCGACTCGCGGGAGGCCTGCCTTGGTCAGTAAGGTGAACACACACCGTCGGTGGGCAGACCGGACGCGACCTCTCGCAAGCTGCAAGCCACAAGCCGCCACTGCTTCGGATCTGTGTATCATTCCAGACCGTCGGTATCTCTTGACGCCTCCCAGCCTCACCCCGCATCGCCTTCTTTCGAAGACGCTATAAAGCAGCCCAGCAGCCAGCAGCGCAGACACACGCACTCCCACCGGACATGTTGTTCCCACACACATTCTCCCTCCTCGCCGCCCTCTCCGTCCTCCTCGGCGCCGCCGCTGCCCCATCTGCCCCGCCCGCGAAGCGCTACCCGCCGCAGGGCACCATCTCAGATCCCGCAAACGGCACCACCATCATGCCCGGCGCCGCCTTCGCCTTCCTCTACAACCCGCGCGCGGACTACTGCCTCTCGAGCTACAACTTCACCGTCTGGCTCCTCACCGCGCCCCCGCAGGGCATGCTCGCCGGCACCCAGACAGGCCACTACTTCGGGCGCTTCGCGTACTCCACCTACAGTGCGCGCGCCGCCCGCTTAACGTTATTATAAAATAAAATAAACGTTCTTACATGTTTTATCCTTTTTTTAGCGAACCAGGATCCGCCGAACCCCGCCCCGTCCGAGCTCACCATGCCCGACTTCGCAAAGTCCCCGGGTGGCTTCGGCGCGGGCGCGTCCGCGTCCGCGAAAACCATGTACCTCTCCGTCGTCGAGGAGTGGAGCTCGTGCGACGTACGTCCCGGCCCTTCCGGTTCTTTCCACCGCATCTGTCCTGACTTTGCTTGCCCACAGCCGACCGTCGGCAACAACCTCAGCATGGCCGCGAACAACATTGTCTACAACGACACGAGCACCTGAGTGTGTGCGCGCGGGGCCGAGGGCGTAGCGTGCTGCCGCGGAAAGGACACTTCTTCATTAATTTCGGACATCGGGACGTTACTTTTTTCTAGGACATTCGTTGGGATTTCATCTTCTTTCGGACTTGAGAGATACTTTCCCCTCCTCCTGTTTTGTATTTTTTCTTGTGGCTGCTCATCTCTTAGTACCGAGTCAGGGCAGTGAATAATATAACCTGTAATCGAGGAAAGGGACTTTGTCCCTAGGACAGTTTAGTAAAGAACTCTAGTCGAGCCAAAGTTAATAGTAGTGGTTTCGAGTCAGACCTCTTCATTTAACAGTGTCACCCGCATGACTCAGACAAGCTGCAAGAGTCGAGCACACTGAACTATCCCCTCATTAGCTGTTGATACAAATTACACGGAGTATATGTAATGCAAGACAACAGATGTGCAAGATGCGCGTCGCAGCCTACGGCTGGTACGTGTTCAGTTCGTATCCGGTAAGCCGCGAAAGGAGCGGAAAGAGAAGCTGGCGCGTGGGGCTGATGACAGGTGGGATCATCCGCCCGCCACCGAGGCCCTTCATGTGCCACGCGTCGACTGCGAGAAAAAAAACCCCAAAATCAGTTCACCGAGCAAAAAAACAAAACCCAATATGCACGGGACACCCACTCATCGGCTGCCCAAGGACCATAATGTCGAAGTACAGCCACACGCGCCCGGGCCAGCCCCCGACGCGGCGGCCGGTGACGCGGCGCCACACGCGCTCGAGGATAACAAACGCGCCCTGCGCCGCGAAGAACGCGACGACGCGCGCGTCGACGCCGCGGCCCATCGCGACGCTCGAGAGCTCGTGGTACACGCCCGACGCGAGGAACGCGCCGAGCGCCATGCCCGGCGCGCCGGCGAGCGCGGCGCCGGGCGCGCCCCCGAACACGACGAACGTGTGCCGCAGCAGCTGGTGCCAGCGCTCGCCCCAGAACTCGTGCAGGCTCGCCGCGCGGAACGGCGCGTCGAGCACGGGCGGCCACGACGCCGGCGCGTGCCCGAGCAGCGCGACCCCCGCGAGCGCCGCGAGGTCGTACACCATCTGGAACCCCGCGAGCAGCGCGCAGCCGCTCGCGACGTGCACCGCCGTGCTGAGCGCGTAGCGCTGCAGCGGCGGCAGGGCCGGCAGGAAGATGGACCCGCCGCGCGGGGAGCCCACGCCCGGGACGAGCTTAATGCTCGCCTCGAGGAGGTCGAGCGCAGCGAAGTTGTACGCGAAGGAGTTGAGCGTCGCGGCGACGAACGGGCGGCGCGCGAGTGGCTTGCGCTCGGGCGGGATGTGCACGTCCGCGCCAAAGTCCCAGCCGACGCCGCGGAACGCAAAGAGCAGCTCGAGCGCGTCCAGCACGCCGCGCGGCAGGACGCGCGCGCCCGGGCGGGCGGCGCCCGCGGCGGTCACGTCCGCATCCGCGGGGCGTGCGGGGTCCGCGGGGTCGTAGTCCTTCTTGCTGATGGCGGGCGTGCGGTCGGCGCCCGGCCGCACCTCGCCGACCTTGAACCGGCCCTCCTTCGCGAGGGCGTAGTCCAGCGCCTTGCCGATGCACACCAGGCAGCAGAGGCCTGCAGCTCTCTGTCAGTACGAAGCCGGAGAAGAGAGTGCAGAATATTCGTGCTCGCCTTCGCCCCAGTTGAACACGTTCATCCCGTGGCCTGTCCACATGTATCCGAAGCACGAGTGTATTGCCGACATGATCACGGCGGGCAGCATGAGCAGTCTGATGGTGTGGGTATCTGGCCGCCGCGCAAGGTACGCCATGAAAAGCAGAGGCACGATGAAGGCGACGGTATACGGGAAATTCCTCCATGTTATTGGTATCCGGTTCTCGAGCTCTGGGACGAGGAGGCGGAGGAACTGGTTCGTTCCGTACGCCATCCTGCAAAACCGATTAGATAGACGCACAAAACAGCAGGAGAAAGACAGAACGCACTCGTCTAACACGTCCCCGAGCATGTCAGACTAGGAAAAAAATAAAGAGGCAAGACAAGAACGGTTGGGGATCATGCATCATGGACCACGCCGTGGTCGTGTGCGGCGATTATGACGCGTCACGATGACTCATCCCGGTAATTATGTAATATGCAGAGATGTTCAAAATAACATTCTCTACTTTACAATGTTGCTTTTAGGTGCTTATAATGCGACATAAATCAGGTGGTTATCGTTCTGGCCATATGTATCGAGCAAGTTTCCAGGACGAAGGAGCAGCCACATTCCTACCATATCGAGCAGTAGTTACCATATTCGTCCCGGCGCGTAAACACCGCGACGCGTCTCGCTCCCGGTCTTGAATACCATCCAGCTCGCAGTGCTCTTTTTCTTTTCTTTAAGCACGGATGCCTCGGAGAGCAAGAATCGAATTTGTCTCCTTACGCTCCTCCCTTGTGAACCTGCCCTATCTCTGTGTACGGCCCGCTGGTCGAACACCACAGTCGCAAGTCTCAATCGCCCAGTTCCGTCCCAAAACCTCAGAATAACATGTGATTTCTTGTTTTCTCTCAGCGTCCCCAAAGTCTCGCGGTCCACTTGCTCCTCGTATCAAGAAATGCGCAGGAAGTCGGTGCAAGCGATAGAAAACAGTGTTTTGTCGGCTGGACGGGGCTGGCGTCGTCTTCGTCGCTGGCGAGATTCAAAGGAGGGTCGACCTCGAGCGATGCTCTCGAAACCATAGAAATCGATCCGCAATTCGCTAGCAGTCTTGGCCTGCATACTGGGGATGTGGTAGGCTCCATAAAATCTCCCTAAACTCTGATCATTGTTATTTCTCATCTTTATAATAATCATCTTAATATTTAAAAGGTAGAAATCGGTCTCTTGCACGATCTGCCTATCGCTACATCAGTGACCACCGAGCCATATTCTGCGGATGACTGGGAGATCATAGTGTGTATGCTGGTAACATTTCTCGATTCACATCTGACATGTCGCAGGAACTTCACGCAGCATATGTAGAGCAGAATCTACTCTCACAAGTCCGCGTAGCCAGCGTCGGACAAGAAGTCGACGTGTGGGTGTTCAGCCGCACCAGAGCAAGGTTAAGAGTTGGTTTGTCATCACGTGTATTTTCAGATTAGACGATTATCGCTAACAAGTCCTTCAGTTTCGTTCAAGCCAACCTCAGCAAAACACGAAGCTGTCTTGCTGGGTACTAATACAGAAGTCTCCATTGCTCCAAAGAAACGCGTTTCCGAGTCTGCGAAAAAGTCCGCTACTTCAGTGTCAAAACCAAGCGCCGAGGGCGCCGGAGACGCCGCAGAAAAATCCGCTGCGCTCAAACACGCCAAGCTCCGCGTTCTCCCGTCTGCCTTCTTTTCTTTCTCAGACTCGAGCGCTGACGCTGGCGCGATCGCCTGGGTGAACTTCTGGACGTTCTGCGATTTCGCGGCGAAAGTCCCGCCTTTGTCTATCTCTGAGGTCTTTGGTCCTGTAATTGTGCGGCGCCTGAAGGCACCGCCGGATCCCCTCGCCAGCGACCCCGCGTCTGCTGCGGCGCCTCCTGCGGCGCCTACTGCAAAAGTCATCCACTCTGCAGACGGAAGGCAGGCCCCGCCAGCCGATGCGGAAGCTCCGAAGCCGCCTCAAGACACGCTCACGCTTCGATGGTCAAGAGAAGTGCCGGACAAGCACATCGTGTTCGAGAACTACAGCGGAGTGAAGGAATGGGAGAACTGGTCAGCTCCGACGGCCCTTTGGTGTCCCTTCTCATGATGCTTAACTGCCTCTTTGAAATGATAGCCTTCTCAGTTCTTCCGCTTCATCGAAATTGACTTCAGGACCTGATACGGAAGTCTCGTTTCCTCGGTACGTGCTAGTCTTCTAGCGCACCCTACGGCTTATTTTCATTAACATCACTAGTCGCGTCATATCGAACCACAACCATAACCTGGCAGGCGTGGAAGACTACTTGGAGAAATGCGCAAATTCCCTTCGCTACATGTACATTCTGTATAAGGTTACGAACAAATTTATCGGGAGCGGTGATTATAGACAGTTCTTCTTCTTCCTGACCAACAACGGACTCATCAAAATCACAGTGATGGGTATACTCATTACTGGCCGGCCAGGATCTGGTAAGACAAGCATTATAAATGCCGTTGCCAGAATGACGGAGGACTCGCAGCACCTTGCGCGTACGTTGCGAACCCTCGGTCCTTTGCTGCCTTTCTTTACCTCATCAGTAAAAACCGGCAGACATAATCTACGTCGATTTCTCGAAACACGTCGCGGATAGAGTGCCGCGTCTGAAGGCTTACTTCAACTACCTTTACGAGAAGGCCGCCTGGCACCGGCCTAGTCTGCTAGTATTCGACAATCTGGACAAAGTCCTGAGTGTGGAACTCGAGGTAAGAGTTCGCTTTAGATAGTCATTTTACTGTTGATCCTTCTCCTGCGCAGCATGCCGAGTCTTTCCGCTCGAGACACCTTACGGAGCTTTTCTTGAATGTCTTCACGCGTAAAAAAACGGACACGAAGGGTGTGGCAATCATTGCCACTGCCCAGTCGGAGACGGCCCTGCATCCGCGGGTCCTCGAATCGCATATCTTCAAGGAGGTAGTCAAGCTGAAGCCACCTTCGAAAAACGCTCGAAGAGACGTAGGCATTACCCTTGCATCTGAACGTAAATCAGCGAACCTGACTCAGCAATGTAGATCATCGCCCAGACCGTGAAGCACAGAATGACCGCTGCACCAGATTTATCACAAAGCGAAGAGGACTCACTGAACTTCACCTCCTTGGCGACGCAGACGGAGGGGTACCTGCCGACTGATTTGAAAGATCTCGTCTCTCGCGCCGTGCACGAGGCGGTCATACGATCTGGCGAGAAAAAAAGTTCGAGCTTGAAGGTACGTCAATATGCCTATGTGCTTGCGCATATGCGAAATCAACTGTCTACCTAGGTCGAGCTTCTGCCGGTCGACTTTGAAAAAGCTCAGGTCGACTTCGTACCTTTGTCACTAAGGGACATCAAATTGCAGAAGTCGGATGTCTCCTGGGCGGACATTGGGGGTGAACTAATTTCTGTGCCACTCGCTTCGGTGCATCATCTTACTTTACTTCTTTAAATCCTCGGATATAACTAGGATTGCACGAAACAAGACGGGTTCTGCGGGAGACACTTGAGTGGCCGACTAAGTATGCTGCCATATTTGCGAACTGTCCGCTGCGTTTGCGTTCTGGGTGAGTCTTCCGCTGGAGTAGTTCGTGTTTCTTGAATTTCTTATCGAGAAAATAAAACAGGCTTCTCCTTTACGGATACCCGGGATGCGGGAAGACGCTACTAGCCTCTGCGGTGGCGAAAGAATGCGGCCTTAATTTCATCAGCGTAAAGGGGCCCGAGATTCTGAACAAATACATTGGGGCCAGCGAGAAATCGGTACGTTTTGTCCAGACTGTATAAATACAGAAAATGGAAACAGCCCTTAGGTCCGCGATCTCTTCGAAAGAGCGAGTGCCGCAAAACCATGCGTACTGTTCTTTGATGAATTTGACTCTATCGCCCCGAAGAGGTACGAGCCTTCCTCCTCGATGGAAGAGCATGTAGTCAACCTGAAATTTATCGATCAGAGGCCACGATAGCACTGGTGTGACGGACAGAGTGGTCAACCAGATGCTGACACAGATGGACGGCGCAGAAGGTCTCGACGGCGTCTACGTCCTTGCCGCCACGAGGTACATTTTTCCTTGCGGGTAATTCGCATTGAATATCACGCTAGATGACTGCAAACAGCCGGCCGGATCTCATCGACTCTGCGCTGCTTCGTCCAGGCCGTCTTGATAAGTCGTTGATATGTGACATGCCGAATTTTGAAGAAAGAAAAGAGGTCAAATTTTATATCTTTTTAAATGTCGTGAACGGGTGCCTAACGTCGCGTACAGATCCTCAAGGTTGTCAGCAAGAAGGTCAACATGTCACCGACGATCGATTGGGACGCTCTTGCATCAGCAACAGAGGGCTACTCCGGCGCGGATTTACAAGCGGTGATATACAATGCGCACTTAGAGGTCGTGCACTCGACACTTGCAGACCATAGCTCCGAATCGAAGGGAAAAGGAAAGGGGAAAGAACAAATGTCAGCTGACGTTGAAGATGTCGGTGAAGGCGAGGCGCCCATAGAGTATGTAATGTTCGGGGGAGGCCAGGAAACGAAACATAAGTCAAGAGCTGAGGAGGCCGCACTTCAAAAGAAGGTACGTTCGGTTAGGTACATAAGAATTTCCAGGAACTGACATGCAATGGATAGCTTAAATTCATGCTTGCAGCTCGCTCTGCTGCGAAGTCCGGTTATGAGAAAACCCCTGCGACCAAGACAGAAAAACGGATTGTGGGTATTTCTTTTGACGATGTTACCTCAAATAAAATAACGTGATTGGCCCGCGAAAACGTCATAACAGCATGAGATCACCGACGCGCACCTCCAGCGTTCCCTCGCTTCGACCCGCCCCTCAGTGCCAGCAGATGAGCAGGCGCGACTACGAAGGATGTAAGCGATGTCCATAACTATGGCGATTCGTTGTGATATCATCGGGCTTATCGCGGTTCCCTTTCGCAGATACAAGGTATTCGTCTCGGACCGGAGTGGTGAGATGCCCATGCCCCCTGAAGCTGGTGACGTCGGGAGCAGGGCGTCGCTGATGTAGACAAGCGAAACTTGCCAGACGAACGAACAATCAAATATATATCCAGCACATATTTACCATAGGTTGGATCATGAGAGCTTCTGTTTGACGAAAGTTTGTAAACTACCAAACACCAAATTACTACCTACGGTCGATATTCTATTAATGCATAGAAAGAGGTGGGGACCGATTTCGTCACAGCTAAATTATGCATTAAATCTGACTTCGGATAACGCATAGACAGTTGGGATTATATCAAGTTCGCAAATTGATGCTCTACCTGACTTTTTTTTTTGCGAAACTCCTCGATTTGATGAATTTGAACAGCGGGTTTGACATGGCATTTTTAAATAATCGTTAGTCTCTCTCTCGATATACATGCTGCCAAAATTTGAGTCCATGATTCGTATTTTGTTTTTCGTTTTCGACCGTCTGGGTGCAAATGGTTTTGGCTTTGTGCGCGGTTTTCACTTTTTTTTTCGATGGTGGATAACAGGCATGATGGAGAAGAATGCTCAAACTGCGTAGAGATCCTAATGTGTCAGCTCGTGACTGAAATAAGCAACTACATAGCGGGTGCGGGAGTTTGGGTGTGAATATAGGCCATGGTCGGACGAAAATGTGCTCTTCGCTGCTAGATTTCCAGTACCAGAGAAGTATACAGTCGAGTGTGCTGCCGTTCATTGTGCATTTTGCAGAAACCGTCTCAGGGTCTCGCTCTTCGAGCCAGAAAGAAAGTGAACCCAGGACCCCCAAACTCCGGGTCGGAGCTCTACACACTGAGCTACATCCAAAAAGTATATCGACTGTAATACACTTCCTTCGCTTCCTTGACCTGCGGCGTCATCTTGAAGCTGACCCGCGGTACATTCGCCCGTAACCACGGCAGCGCGCTTGTATCGAATGACTCGCAATCATCGAGAATCAGTGTCTGTATCGGGAGCTGAAGCGACAGCGGTACAATCCCCGTAGATGCAGAAGGCAGGTCTGAACCTGCATCTCCTTCCGACGGCACATCCGCAGGAGGAAGGTGCGCCTTCACAAGCTGCATGATGGGTCCCGCTTTCAGATCCGTGGATCCCGTGAGATCCAGATACTGCAAGCGTGGACAGCAGACCGACTGCTCGTTTGTTTCCGACCTTTCTTGGAAAGAGGAAATTGGAGCCGGCTCCGCCAGCGCCGTAAGGACAGTGTTGACTGCTTCTGCTTTTAAGCACTGTTTAAAAATAAAGCACTCCAACCAAAGCTTTGATCGGAGGAGTGTTACAAGTACGTCCGGGCACTCGAGACCGCAGAAGCTAAGTCGTAGACTCGTAAGGTTCGGCAGGGACTGGCCCACTAGCACATCAAGGTAGCGCCTGTCATCATCCTCTGACCCTCCACAAATAATGTTAAGCCCTTCAAGATTCGGGAAGCGGAGGCAGCGGAAGTATACAGTGGTGCTTTGGGGGACGCGCAAGCAGAGGTGACGGAGATGAACGAGTTCAATAAGCTCGGGGATCTCAGTCGGCTCTTGCGACAACGTTTCAGACGAAGCGATTAGGAGTATCTCGAGAAAAGGATTTTGCGCAAGGACTGGAAGAATATCCCAGGGCATGAGCATGTCTGCTTCGATTTGGAGCGTCCTCAAATGAGTACATGGGAGAAGGCACTCCCATGAATCGCCAATCCAACCAACACTCCATAATTCGAGCGAAGATAAGTGCGTCAAATCTAAATCTCCTAAGTAAGTCTCTGCAAATTCGAACGCACTTTCATCCGAGAAGTCCACTTCGAACGCCTGTAGCTGAAGCTGGGGAAGAGCGCCTGAGGGAAGAGCTAGACTGAGTGAACCAATTTCACGGGGTAAGTGCACTTTCAGGCTCTCGAGCTTCGCCCAAAAACAATCTGACGCATAGCGTAAAATGTTCGGCTGCTCATCGAAATCGAAACCTTTGCAAATTTCCAAACTCGTGAGAGTTCCTTTGGACCGTTGCAGCCACGCATCAACCTTCTTGCCACTCGTCTCCTGTGTGAGTACCAGTCGCTGCCATAGTGAGGGCATGTTGAGGGTGATTTCCCGCCAGCTTCGGCAGACATGCGTGAGCGCGAGCGTGTCTGCGCTGCTTTCATCTGCTACAAAGACAAATATATCGCTACAGATCTCGGTTGGTATTTCGGAGAAGAAGCAGGGTGGAGGTTCTAAGTCTTTGAGCGCCTGTTGTTTCAGAGCATCGAACTCGAAGCGCCTCTTCTCGTCCGAGCCCTTTAGTCGCTCTAGGGCAAGTCCCGCCATTTTTAGTGAAGCTTCAGGCTGCTTTATTTGAATAAAAAGACGCGCTGATCGTGTGTATCTCTGCGAGATAAAGGGTTAAGTCAAAGACACTGGGCAAACGGAGAAATCGTACAACCTCCCATAAACCCGGCGCGAGATCTATGACCGTCTTGGAGTCCGTCGGCGCATCTACTGGTCGGTCCAGTTCCTCGAAAAAATCTGCCCTGGAGTCATAAACAGACTTTTCTTTGCTATTTTCTAGTATTGCCTGTTCAACCATGGTGAGATCCGGCTCACCGTAATCGACAGATGTGAACACGGACCTCATTGAATTCGATTAAGGCCTCCTCATACTTTCCCTGTCTGAACAAGTTCAAGCCTCGCTCAAAGGTATCATTCCATGACATGGTTGTTAGGGAACAAGCTTACGGAGATGGATTCCCCGTGTTCCTTTTCGTGGTAACGCTGCTACTACAAAAGGAAATCGGCTCAGCGGCGTGACGCAACTCGACGCGGAATGGCATTCACGTGCACTTTCTCCCCGTTTGCATACTGTATCTTCCTGGCTGCTCTGGACGAAACTACGCTCAAAACTGCCATGTTTCACGGTCGTGACTGGGAAGGCCAAGAAGAACACTTCGAGTTTTGACAATCAACAGCTTGGAGCTAACCGGGTCTGTGACTTAAGGTTTGTCTGTACGAATGGATAGCAAGTAACATGTAAGCTGTTGCAATCCTATGGCCGGGCACTGCAATGTGCAAGACCCAACTTGGCACAATCCATTGCGGAAAGAAAGCAAACTTGTGGCTTGTGGTTTAGTTTGAACGAGGTGTTGCAATCACGCACAGTCGCCATGACCTTCTTCACACCCGTTGGCCGACACGCCGATGCACACTGCGCGTATCCCGTTCACCATCATCCTTGTGCCGCACTACCATCCCGCACACGCGCTTATCGCACCTTACCGGCGTGCGCTGCCTTTACGCACGATGTTCAACATCCCTCGGGCCGTTCATCTACCCGCACGGGCTCGTGCTCGGCGTCGCAGAGCGCGACCTCGGTGTGACATTTGCGCGCAGCCTGCGTGATCAGTGGCGCGGGTGACACACATGTGCGGGAGGTGAAGGACGGGGTGATTGCGCAGCATACGCTGCATCCCAGCCATTTCGGGCTGCGCGTGCACCAACTCCCTCTTGTCTCAGGCGGGACGGCGGCTGAGAACTCCGATATGTTCAAGGCGCTGCTGACGTCCGGTGCGCATATCACAAATTCGCTGGAGCCCGTACTGGACTCTGTGCTGCTGATTGCGTCGGCGCTGCTCGCTGTAGCTGTTCTGGTGGTGATTCTGAGGAAGGCTTAAAAATGAGGGTGAGTGGGTGGCGGCGCTGCTCGCAAAAAGTACATGATATTTAAAACAGTTATTGTTTGTACTTGTACTGTACAAGTGGAAATGGGAGCATGTGTAGGCTCTTGCCATGGCAAACCTTTAATTCATCGTTTCGGCCCCTACAGTATACTACACCTCCTTTTGACACCACTAGTCCTTTTGACACCCCACATTTTCTCTTCTAATTTTCGATATTTCTGCCTGAAATTTTATATGCATGTTCACTCAAGGTCATCCTACCCCTGTATGTATTTAGAGAATAAAATCTCTATCTGTTCATTCTTGAGAGCAGAATATGTACCAAAATCAGCATTTTTTCGACATAATGCAATCAAAATCTGTAATTATTAATTATTTGATATTGCCGACTGTCCTAAAAATTATACAGAAATATGCAGCATAAGAAGGGCTTCAAACGCCCTTTTAAGTTAAGTTATCAATGGAAAACAGAGAGCAGGGTACACAAGAAACTGCTGAGTTTGTGTCTGAGCGTGACCCTGGCAGATCTTCCGACGCGCGTCGTCAGCGAAATCGGTCTCTTGACGCGCCATCTGTAACGGCGTCACAGGTGTCAAAAGGACCTGCGGACGTGACAAAAGCCCTGTTTTCGTGAACCTTTTATTTTATTTTACTCTGTAAACAGAACATCCCAGTAATTTCGCAGAGTGCTCCTGGCATAACTAGCATTCATTCTATAATTTAGTTTTGAAAAAAAGCGGCCATGTGTGGTAAAGAAGGGCAATAATCAATTGGGTGTCAAAAGGAGGTGTAGTATACTGTATGTGCTCCAGAAGCGTAGGCACAACAGCAGAGTTTGCTAACCAAATTACCACATTCGTCCCTTCGCTTTCTTGCGCTTCGTCCTCTGAAAGCTGACCTGCGGTACCTTCTCCTGCAACCAAGGCAGCGCCTTTGGGTCGAATGCCTCGCACTTGTCGAGAATCAGCGTCTGTATCGGGAGCAGAAGCGGTGGAGGTTGTATCGCCGCAAATGTAGAAGACGGGTCTGCGCCTGAATTTCCTTCCGACGGCACGTCCGCAGGTGGAAGGTGCGCCTCGACAAGACGCATGATGGGCTTCGCTTTTAGATGAATGGATTTCTTGAAGTCTAGATGTTGCAAGCGCGGACAGCAGATCGGCCGCATACTTGTCTCCGACCTTTCTTGGGAAGAGGGACCTGGAACTGGCTCCGCCAACGCCTTAAGGATAATGTTGACTGCTTCTACCTCTAAGCACCCTTGGAAAGAAAAGCGTTCTAACTTGAGTGACGATTGAAGGAGCGATATAAGTACGACTGGGCGCTCGAGACTGCAGCTAGTAAATTTCAGTTCCATGAGGTGCGGCAGGGATTGCTCCAGTAATACGTCGAGGGTAGCGCCTGTCTTCGGCCCGGGACCCTGCATTTCCTATGCTGAGTGACTCGAGATTCGGGAAGCGGAGACAGCGAAGTATACATCGGTGCTCCCGGGGACGACGAGACGGAGGTAGCGGAGGTGGAAGAGTTCAACGGGCTCGGTGATTCCAATCGGATTTCCTGCAAGCGTGTAACCCGAAACGAGGGTGAGTGTCTCGAGAAGAGGATTTTGCACAAGCACTGAGAGAATATCCCAGGCCGCGATTGTGCATTTTTGGATGTCGAGAGTCGTCAAGGCTGTACAAGGGAGAAGGCTCTTCCATGATGCACCGATCCGACCAGCATTCCGCAATATAAGCGAAGATAAGCGCGTCAAATCTAGATCTCTAAAGGGATTCCCATTGACATTGAACCAGCGCACGCGTTCATCCGAGAAGTCCACTTCGAGCGCCTGCAGCTGAAGCTGAGCAGGCGCGCCAGAGGGAAGAACAAGACTGAGTAGCCTAATCTCACGGGGTAAGTGCATTTTCAGGCTCTCGAGTTTCGCCCAGAAACACTTTGCCGCATAGCGCAAAATGTACGGCCGCCCATCGAAATCGAAACCTTTACGGATTTCCAGGCTCGTGAGAGTTCCCTTGGACCGTTGCAGCCACGCATCGACCTTCTCGTCCCTCGTCCTTTGTGTGAGTACCAGTCGCCGCCATAGCGAGGGCTTGTTAAGAATGATTTCCCGCCAGCCTCGGCAGACATGCGTGAGCGCGAGCGTATCCGCGCCGCTTTCTTCTGTTACAAGAACAAATATATTGCCGCATATATTGGCTGGTATTTTAAAGAAGCAGGGTGGAGGTTCTAAGTTTTTGAGCGCCTGTTGTTTCAGAGCATCGAGTTCAACACGCCTCTTCTCGTACGAGTCATTTAGTCGCTCTAGGGCAAGTTCCGCCATTTTCAGTGAAGCTTCTAAATTTGTTATTTGAGGGAAAAGACGCGCTGGTCGTGTGTATCGCTGCGAGATAAAGGTTTAAGGAAAAAGACACTGGACAATCGGAGAGATCGGACAACCTCCCATAAGCCCGGAGCTGGTCGGCCCCGGAGCTGGTCGGCCTAGCTCCTTGAACAAATCTGCCCTGGGGACATGAACAAACTGTTCTTTGCTATATTCTAGTATCGCCTGTTCAACCGCGTCAGATACAATTCAATAGTCGACGGATGTGACACGAACCTCATCGAATTTGATTAAGGCTTCCTTATACTTTCCCTGCCTGAAACATTCTAAGCCTTCCTTGAAGGTCTCATTCCGTGACATGGTCGCTGACGAGCAAGGATCGAGGAGATGGGTGGCACACGTGTTGCTATTAGTATTACATAAGGGAATCGCGCGACTCGAGCATCCACGTGCATTTTCTCTCTGACGAATCCGAGTCAGTGGATCTCTTCCTGACTCTGCTCTGAATAAAACTATTATCAAAACTGCCATGTTGATTCGGTCAGAAAAAGCATTCGTTCGCCGCTCTCAGCGACCAATGCACAAACATGAAGGCAGCTTGCGAGTTGAGCATGGTGTCGTTAGTATCAATAGTTAGCCTTGCGAGCATCTTGGAAGATGACGCGGGACGAATCCTCGCGGAATGCCTCGCCGGCACAGTTGTGAAATGAGACGATGTTAGTCACGGCAGATGGTCAGGAGAGGATGAGGACAGACTTGGTACCAAATGTTGTTACACGAGAGTATATATGAGTACTACAGGCACTCAAAAGTGAGGTGAACCGGTGTGGTCGGTTACACAGCCGCACCGAGCCACATATTTCAGTGTTTCTCTTTCTCTGCTCGCTCTTCATGGTATTGCTTGTCTATAGTACTCCGTATATACTTCAAAAGATCAGAATATTTGGCCAAGTAATAATGGAGATAAAATAAAAGACAGATGTGAGGAAAGAGCCGGATTGAGCTCGGCAGTTCTCGGCGGCTCGCGCCCTCGCCGACGCTCGAAACAATCAGTAAACTTAGGCCGTCGACGTTCCCAGTCCAGCGAGCAGACGTCCCCGACGACGACCATGTCCGTCTCCGCCGACCCCAAGCCCATGCGCGACCGCATGTCCGAATACATTCTCTCGCTGCAGGACTCCATCGTCAGCGCCCTCGAGGCGCTCGATCCGGACGCGCCCAAGTTCAAGCGCGACGCCTGGGTCCGCCCGCAGGGCGGCCAGGGCACCTCCTGCGTCTTCGCCGCGCCCTCCGCCCTCTCCCAGTCCGCCCTCGAGAAGGCCGGCGTTAACATCTCCATCGTGTACGGCATGCTCCCGCCCGCCGCCATCCGCCAGATGGTCGCCGACCACGCGTCCATCCCGTTCGACCCCGCCGACCCGCGCAGCCTCCCCTTCTTCGCCGCCGGCATCAGCCTCGTCATCCACCCCCGCAACCCCTCCGCGCCCACCGTGCACGCCAACTACCGCTACTTCGAGCTCGAAAACCCCGACGCGCTCGCGTCCGAAGAAGGATCCGCCGCCGCTCCGCCCCTCGCGTGGTGGTTCGGCGGCGGCGCGGACCTCACCCCTTCGTACTTCTTCGAGGAGGACGCGCGCCACTTTCACGGCACGCTCAAGGCCGCGTGCGCGCCGCACGGCGCGGCGCTGCATCCGGCCTTCAAAGCATGGTGCGACGAATACTTCCTCATCGTGCACCGCGGAGAGAGGCGCGGCGTCGGCGGTATCTTCTTCGACGACCTCTCGCCCGCGCCGCACACGCGGCTGCCCGATGACGCGGTGCGCCCGCGCACGGCGGACGAGATCTTCGCGTTCGTGCGCGCGTGCGGGGACGCGTTTGTGCCGTCGTACGTGCCGGTCCTCGCGCGGCGCATAGACACTCCGTTCGACGAGCACATGCGCCGCTGGCAGCTCCTGCGCCGCGGGCGCTACGTCGAGTTCAACCTCGTCTACGACCGCGGGACCAAGTTCGGCCTGATGACGCCCGGTGCGCGCGTCGAGAGCATCCTCATGAGCCTTCCGGAAACCGCGCGTTGGGAATACATGAGTGACATGGGCACGGAGGAAAACACGGAGGAGCACAAGCTGCTCGAGATATTGAAGAACCCCAGGGACTGGGCTTAAATTATAATGGGAACTGTATTGCTGTGTCTTTGTCTGTCCCGTCGCGCTTGTCGTGATTGTTGTTTTCTAACGCTAACTACCCATACCGATGTATAGCTATCCAAAATGAAGTACATTGTAATATACGCCCAATCCCACCTTTCTACTAGCCTAACTCAGCTGAAGAACGCACGTCAGCCATATCCGCCTTCCTCTCAGGTTCAGCAGATTTCACATCTCCATCCCCGTCCCCGTCCCCGTCCCGCTTTTCATCAGACTCCTCCCCCTCTTCCCCTCCCGGCGCTCGCTTCTTCCGTTCCTCGACGACCTTCTTACGTGCCTCGCGTCCACCCTCGTACCCGAACCACGTATACCGCCCGCAGTGTGGGCCGCGCAGCAGGAGAATCCCGATCTGAAATGCGTAAAGCCCCATTGAGAAAGCAGCGGCAGCGCGCCACCCGAAAGCTAAGAAGATTTTCGTGCCGACGGCCGTACCCGTCACCTGGCCTAAGAAAATCTGGAAGAAAGAAGTGAAAATTCAGACGAAGGCGAGGCGAATGTGATCTCCATACCCAGATGATGAGGACCGCGTTCATCCGTGCCCGCGACGAGTCCGATATACTGTACGACGCGTTCAGCCGGTGCGATCCTGTCTCGAACGCGAGGGTAGCTTACTTGTAGACCGCCGTCGTCAGCGACACCTGCTGCATCTGCCGCCCGACGTCAATGCCGAAGCACGCGATGACGACCGCGGCGATGTTAACGCCGCCGCCGCCCGTCTGCACGGCCTGGAATATGATCTGGATGATCGTCCCGACGAGCGTCGCGTACCACGGCACGAACCGGTCGATCACCCGCCCGACGACGGGCCCCGTCGAGACACCGAGCATCCCCACAAGGCCAAACAGCCCAATGTCGAGCCTAAACACATTCATCTCGATAAGCAACTTTTTCCTTCATGCAAGCATGTCAATGCAACTTGCGTAGAGTAGTTGTACGGCGGCCCGCCGAGCAGGAAGGTCAGCGTGACCCAGAAATTGGAGAAGCACGCGCTCGCGGAGAACTGCATGATGCCCGCCTGGATCAGCACGGGCTCCGTGACCGCGTACTTTGCCATGCTGGCCAGGATGCCGGCGTACGACACGCCCGCGCCCGCGTTCTTCGCGGGCCAGTCGGGGAGTACCGCGTACAGCAGCACGACGATGCCGAGCTGCACGCCGACGGACATGTAGTACACGACACGCCACGTCGTGAACTCCGAGACGACGCCCGCGAGCACGCGCGCGAGGAGCACGCCGAAGAGCAGGCCGGAGAGCACGATCGAGATCGCGGACGCGCGCCGGTGCGGGGGAGCGAGGTCTGCCGCGAGCGGGATGAGCACCTGCGGCGTCACGGTGAACACGCCAACGAGGAAAGTGAGCGCCTCGAAGACAACTAGCGAGCTCGTCACGGCCAGCCCAATCGTGAGAGAGCAGGAGACGATGACCAGAAGCAGGAGAAGAGGGCGTCTCCGGACCAGATCTCCGAGCGGCGACAAAAGCAAGAGGCCGGAAGCATATCTGGCAGGACAGCATTTTCAGAAGAAAATATTAAATGACGACTTGGAATCCAGTCCTACCCTGCTTGAACAAGTGTAGGTATTCTGGAACCCCATTCAATTAAGATAAGCGTTCAGGTTTATCTTGAAGAGTAGAGGCATGGACGAACCTAGATACTTCCTGGTGAGTCACGTTGAAAGATTCAGCAAATTGTACTAGGAAGAGACGTTAATTCACTTGATGCAACCACGGTCGAGATTGACGAACAAAGAAGTGGTTGGCAATAATACAAGTTTGCGACGGCTGAACAAAGGTTATAAGTAAACATCCACAGCAAACTATCAGTACAAATCCAAGCTGCTTACTAAAGGTGCTTGCGAAGCCAAAGGTGATATTAAGAACTGTCGTAAACTTGAATGCGCGAGCCGAGTCATATTGCAGCCTCTCAGGGATTGGGAGGAAGCCGAAGTCCCTCGTGCCGCCTCTGTGACGCTTAGTAGTATCGTCCTCAGCTCTGGGCGTAGTGGGCACCGTCACGTCGCTCGACGGCCTTGCCGTCTCTTCGCCAGATAGCCCGCTCATGGCCGTATGAATCGAAGAGTAGCGTCGTTTCGTATTGTGCGGCATTCGTTCAGAAAATGCGCACTCTTACTCAGCGAGGAAAAACATACAGAAATAGCAATGTCGATCTTTCTATTTTGACTTCCTGGCGGAATTCCGTTCCGCGTTCGCGGGTCGATAATTACACTAATCTCAAGACGCGCTCTCTTCATAAATCAAACAGTGTGCTTCATGTACATGCAAAGGCCTGAGATTTTCCGGTTTCATGGCTTTCTTCGTACAGTACAAGGGCAATAAAAAAATTATCTAACTATCATGTACTTTTTGCAAGTAGCGCCGCCGCCCGCTCACCCTCTATTTTGAACGCCTGCAGTGCATCCCACGCCTTACCAGAAGTGATACTTTCGCGCGCCAGCTTCACACCATCCTTAAAATCACTAGCCAGGCCAGCTATGACAAGCAGTGCAGAGGTGTTCAGCAACACGAAGTCCAGCACGGGCTGCAGCGAATTTGGGATCTGCGCACCAGACCTTAGCAGCATCTTGAACGTCTCGGAGTTCTCAGCCGCTGTCCCGCCTGAGACAAGAGAGAGCTGGTGCACACGCAACCCGAACTGGCTGGGATGCAGCGTATACTGCGTGATCACCCCGTTTTTCACCTCCCACGCGTGCGTGTCTCCCGCACAGTTGATCTCGTCCAGTCCTTCCGCGCCGCATACGACAAGCGCCCGTGAAATGCCGCTGTCGCGAAGACTGCGAGCAAACGGTTCGCCAATACTCTTTTCCGCTACGCCGAGTACTATCCCGTTCGGAACTACTGGGTTGACCAGCGGTCCGATGAGGTTAAATATCGTGCAGAAGGGGAGTGCCTTTTGAAACGGAGATATAATCTCTAGGGCAGGATAATATAACCGAGCGAGGATGTAGGCGAACGGGATGCGCGGAATCATTGATGGTTTTTCAAACGATGGTGTGATAAAGAGACAACCAAGGGACTGCAGAATATCGGCAGAGCCAGAGAGGGATGTCGATGCTCCACTTCCGTGCTAATAAAATCTTTATCTCAGAGTAACACCATGTAAAAAGGTGGACGTTAACATACCTTGCACACCCGAGCTCCAGCTCCAGCAGCAACGACCGTGGCCGTTGTGCTTACATTGAACGTGTTCTTTCCATTGCCTCCTGTACCAGCAATATCAACGATGAAATCTTCGTCTCTACCTTCTCTATCTTCAGAGCCCGATTGCGCAAGTTCTCTGTCGCCGCTGTCAGCATCTCATGCCGTCTTTCTACGCGATTTACATGCAATGCAGTCAGGAGCGCGCCGATCTGTACGGGAAGAAGTGCATTCGGAGTGAAGAGATGGTCGAGCGTGAGCTGAAGGTCTGCAGCCAGAAAGAGTTCAGGACTATTGACAAGCTTTAATAGCAACGGCTGGAACGTCTAATAGCAACGGCTGGAACGTCTCTGAGTTGAGGATGGACATTGTTATATGAGAGCGATTCGCCGCCTCGCAAGGATTCTAAACAGTTATAACGGGTTGCTATCCATTCGTACATACAAGCCTTAAGTCTTCCTAGTAAGATGCACACAAACCCGGTAATGATGATGCCCCAAAGTGTTGATCGTCAAAAAATCGAAGTTCTCTTCATGGCCTTTCCGGTCAAGACCGTGAAACATGGCAGTTTTGAGTAGTCTTGTCCAGAGCAGTTGTCAGGAAATATGCAAACGAAGAAAGTGCACGAGTCGCGTCACGCCACACAGCCGATTTCCTTTTGTAGTAGCACCTTGTGTGTCTTCCCACGCTGCATTGCCACGAACTACGGTCCTAACTCTGAGCTTGTTCGCTAACAACCATGTCATGGAATGATTCTTTCGAGCAAGGCTTCAACATGTTCGGGCAGGGAAAGTACGAGGAGGCCTTAATAGAATTTAATGAGGTCCGTGTTCACATCACATCCGTCCACTGTTGAGCTCGTTCTCACCACGGATGAACAGGCGATATTAGAAAATAGCAAAGAAGTGTCTGTTTATGTCTACAGGGCAGCTGTGTTCGAGATGTTAGACCGACCGGAAGATGCGCTAGAGGACTTCAAGAAGGTCATAGATCTCGTGCCGGGTTTATGGCAGGTTGTCCAATGTCTCCGATTGTCCAATGTTTTGTTTTTCTCAAACTTCTACGCCATATAGGGATATGCACAATCAGCGCATCTTTTAGCTCAAATTAAAAAACCTGAAGCTTCACTAGAAATGCTGGAGCTTGCCCTAGAGCGACTAGAACTCTCGGACGAGGAAAGGCGCGTTGAGCTCGATGCTCTGAAACAACGGGCGCTCAAAGAGTTGGAATCTCCACCCTGCTTCTTCTCCAAATTACCGGTCGAGATATGCGGCGATATATTAACCCTCGTAGCAGATAAAAGTAGCGCGAAGACGCTCGCGCTCACGCGCGTCTGCCGAAACTGGCGGGAAATCATCCTCAACATGACTTCGCTGTGGCAGCGATTGGTACTCACACGGGAGACGAGTGGCAATAAGGTCGATGCGTGGTTGCAACGGTCCAAAGGAACGCTCTCGAGCCTGGAGATTCGCAGAGGTTTCGATTTCGATGCGCTACCGAACGTTTTGCGCTATGCGTCGGAGAGCTTTTGGACAAAGCTCGAGAGCTTGAAAGTGCACTTACCCCGTGAAATTATGTCACTCTGTTTTGTTCTTCCCCCAGGCATACTTGCCCAGCTTCAGCTGCAGGAGTTAGAGGTGGACTTGTCGGATGAAGGCGCGTTCTATTTCGATAAGAACTCCTCTGGAAATTTGGATTTGACGCGCTTATCTTCGCTCGTATTACGGAATGCATGTTGGAGTAGCGTTTCATGGAAGTGCCTTCTTCAATGTACGGTCTTGAGGACGCTCGAAATCCACAAATGCAAAATTATGCCCGGGGATGTTCTCCCAGTCCTTGCGCAAAATCCTCTTCTCGAAACACTCATCCTTGTTTCGGTTGATTTCCTTGCGCCAGAGTTGGTTGAGATTCCCGAGCCCATTGAACTTGTTCACCTCCGTTACCTCCATCTCGTCGTCCCCGGAAGCACCAGCTTATACCTCCGCTGTCTCCGCTTCCCGAATCTTGGGACACTTAGCATAGAAAGGGCAGGGTCCCGGGTTGAGGACAGGCGCTACCTCGACATGCTAGTGGGTCAGCCCCTGCCGAACCTCATGGACCTGCGATTTACTCGTTGCAGTCTCGAACGCCAGGTCGTACTTATACCACTCCTCCAATCTGCGCTTAAGCTACAGCGCTTTGCTTATTGTCAATGCACAGAGACAGAGGCAGTCAACACTATCCTTACGGCGCTGGCGGAGCCGGCTTCAAGTCCCTTTTCCGATGAGAAATTGGAGACAAACGAGCGACCGATCTGCTGTCCGCGTTTGCAACACTTGGATTTTACTGGAACCGTGGATCTGAAAGTGACACCCATCATGCGGCTTGTCAAGGCTCATCTTCCACCTGCGCCGTCGGAAGGAGATTCAGGCGCAGATCTACCTTCTACATCTACGATGGTTGTACCGCCGCCGCTTCAGCTCCCGATACGGACGCTGATTCTCTATGATTGCAAGGCATTCGACCGAGCCACGCTGCCATGGATGCAGGCGAAGGTGCCGTATGTCAGGTACACGCACAACTACAGGTGGATGTAGAAAGCCGTGGTGATCGACATCTACTTCCGAAAAAAGGAAATGTGTTCTCAACACCGTAGATATGTACATAACACACAAAGGTATCATTGCTGAAGATTCTCTTTCCCTTGAAATATTGCTGTCTACGTCTGACCTTCCAAGCCTCTCGCCTCAGTTGTACCGCTGGCATGTACGTGTGCTTTGCTTCTGACCAAGTCTTCAATGTATGGCTTTCTCCCATTGATCGTGGAACCACTAGCACTTTCCTTGACCACACAATGCACAATGCAAGTTACTGTTGGGCATTGACTCTCTGCTCGTCACAGGAAGTCATGGTGACGGGGCGCAACTGCAATGCCCCTAAACCACGAGATTTACTTTCTTTCCACATTGGTTTGTGCTTCAAGTTGAGTCTTTGCACATTGCACTGCCTGGCCATAGGATCACAACAGCTTACATTGTACTTGGCACCCTTCAGCCTAACAACGGCATGGCCTTTTATACCTTGTCAACGAGGGAGCACAGAGTAAGTTATCATTATGGATGAAAACAACCCGAGTGCAGCGATGACAAGTAGGTGTCTAACGCTCCCAGAGATAATATATGAGGTCGCATCGTACCTCGACAATCCACAGGACCTTCTCTCCGCATCGAGTTGCAGCCACATATGGTATGAAACACTGATTCCACTACGCATGGAGTCTCCTTGCGTGCACCTGCGCAACACTGCATCATTTCGGGATTTTCTAAGCTCAAATGAAGGTGCGGTGTATCATTGCCAAGCGTTGCGCGTGCGTTTAGTGATGATTGTTTTCAAAGTGACTAGTGCTAAAAAGACCTGTATAGATTTGTTCTGAAGCAGAAGATGACGAAGACGAAGACAGCGACGAGGAGAAAGACGACGATAACATTACTGATGAGCAGAAAGAACAGCCAGGGAATGCAGTTGACCTGAGCGCCATCATGAGCATCCTTCACCTGCTTTCGACTAATGGACGACTCAAGTTCTTCACATATGCGCTCCCCGGACAGACAAGTATACCTCTACCTGAAGATGTCTGGATCGCTCTGAGGAAACTGTCTAGCTCGCTTCAGGGTATGTATGTTGAGCTAAGTTCAAATAATTGGGTGAGTGCGGAAAGGCATTCTCGATTCTCGCAGCGCATATATTCAGGATCATTGCGGCTCCCCCACAGCACACATTTTTGACCAGCCTATACAGCAACTTGCAATACTTGCGTCTCTCTCTTGGTATAGTCGACAACCTGTCTTTATTTGACACATCCCCCAACCCAACAGACACACTCATCGCATTTCTCCACCAGCACAAGAACCTCCAAAACCTGCATCTCTATCTTGGGCCTCAAGTTAACGCTTTGGACCTGTCGGACCTTTACTTCCCAACCTTCAGTCGTTCTGGCTGAGATCTTCAGCATTTGATTCCAAAGTGAGGCACTTTATCGCAAAACACACGACTCTGCAGCATTTAAGCGTATACACCAACTGCGACGATGACGTGGAGCCTCTCGCTGAACACGATCTGCCTGATCTCCTGTCTCTGCAGGTAGACTACTCGACTCTCACTTGGTTCCAGAACGTGCTGGCGGCCTCTCCCACGTCGAGAAAGCAGCCTATTCGTGATTTACGTGTTTTGTTTCCCCAGCAGGATTTAGATAATGTGCAGCAAATAATTGCGCCACTCGGGAGGCAGCGCAGCTGCCTCCAGTTGAGCTTTGTATACCCTGATGATCGGATTTTATCAATGCTTGAAAATGTGAATAAAATGTTTCCCGAGTTGGTCGAGCTGTCCCTGGAGGTGCCGAGCTGCGGCATAAGTGATGAAGGCAGTGCTGCTACAGTTACCATGGTATGTACACAACTTCCCGCGTCATCCTGAATTTTAATTGCTTTCGGGTTCAGAGTTCGATTTTGAAATGTTTCGCAATGAGCAGCCACCTGCTGGCCATCTCTGTTTTAGATTACGACTTCGAGAAGAAGGTTTCCAGAGAAGACGTTGTCGCGCTTTTGCCGCTCCTTCCACCACGGCTTCGTTACATTGGTTGGAATGAACAAGTGTTACGTATCGAGCGCGAAGAGCACACAATCAAAGTCGTGCGTACGTATCACCCAAGGCTCCTAATAGGAAGCGGGTACATGAGCCACTGGTACCTGAAGGATTGCCATGAAGAAACGTTTTATATCAGGGACGTTTACAACGCATAGATCAATGCTCAATACCTAGTCATAGTTCTATGTACTGCATCTGCAGGAGGGTGCTGCCCAGACTTCCTTCTGATACAGATGTATATTCCAGTGCATGTCGATAGAGAAATGCGAGGATATATGCGAATGGGATGCATGGAACGCTTGCTGGTTTATCTTTAGAACCTCCAGAGTGGAATTAAATTGAAAGAGTGAATGTTGATATGTCTTGCACACTCGAGCCAATCTGCACAGAAATAAGTGAGCCTGAAGCTAGTCGAGCACGAACTGAAAGTCTGCAGCCAGAAGGGGCTCAGACTATATTGACAACTTTAGGGAGCAACAGAACGTCTCCGGGTAAAAGCTGAGCATTGCTTTAGAAGACCTGCTCCTCTGGTCAGGCCGACAAATTAAAGTGTTGCTTGCTTGATTGTCAAAAACACAAAAGGCTTTACTTGGGAGTGAAATATGGAACTTATGCGCTTCAACATTCCAGTTCAGTTCTTCGACATGCATTCGAACTACCCCATTCCAATATTCTATTTTTTGTATGTGAAGTCTTCAATGTGACACTAAAACTATTTGGCTGTAGAGTGATTTCAGCCATCGGCTGCAGAGCTTTTAGAATCGAAGACAAGATATTGAATACATCGGGGTGCTTTACTCTATGTATATGCGGTACAAATTATGCCAAAATTCGACATAAACTCTGCAATTCGCTTCTTTCTTCTTCCTTCGACCGGGCAGTAATACTTCCGAGAACGGCAGAAGATGTCAGTACTTAATTTCAGGAGCGTACTGCGAGCGGCAAATAACACACCATGAGATGACAGCAAGAGCCGTAAGGGTCCAAGTCAGACATAGGAGTCTTGCAATGCCACACGGCATCCTCGGAGGCCCAGGAGGCTGACGCCGCTGACTGCGCGAAGCTAGACAGCGGCTTGCTTCGACTGGACACATCCGAGCAGCGCCAACTTCCGCGCAGCAGACATGTCTGCCACCCCGCCGACAGCGCACAGCTGGACGGGGCTGACACCATCGGTCTAGCTACATTACGGAAGTCGAGGGCTGGCTCCGTACGACGTGAACTTCCGCGGCTATTCGCCAGCAGACCTGTCCGCCTCCGCTCCGTTGGCGGCCGAAGCCGGGCGGAGCTGAGACCACATCGGAATGCCACATTATGGAAGTTGAGAGGTCGCCCAAGTCGACGGACGGCGAAACACAAGGGTCTTGATTTGTCGTAACATGAATACAGCGAGGAGTGATAGGTGGAGTATGGGAGAAGGACTCGGACAGGGTACTGCTAGGCGAGTATGTGTCTGAGAAGTGAAGATATTAGTGGCAAGGAGGTATGCCGCCAAATGGCTACTCACATTCAAGAAGCAGCATCGTCATTCAGCCATAAAAATGGGCCGCAAGAGTAGAAGGGTAATTTTCGACGACGAGATGGTCGCATTGGGTGATCATGGTGGTATGCGCTGGTTAGGCTGACGGTAGTTAGGTGGCACACACTCTGCTCAATGGGACGTCAGGGAAGCTGCGATGAGTGGAGGAGAGCTGCTTACCTGGATTAATGAGTGGCATACGGTGGAGTCCTCATGCTGAGGTAGGAGTTTTTCTCGCAGAAGAGGTGGTGGTAGGAGGGAAAGAGAGGCTGACGATGGAGGGCGCGAAGGGACGCGACTTTATGCGGTCCAAGACAAAGTTCGAACTCCGACACAGCACGTGATCATCTTGACCATATTCTCGGGACGGGTATGACGCACTGCAGATCCTTCGGCTGGATGCTCTTCAGTTGCAAACACCAAATTCGCTACTTCTTCAGCCGCAATCTTTCTAAAGTTTTGTCAAAAGATGGCAGATGGGTCGTCGTTGTGGATACTGTATGTCGGCATCGAATGTAACATCACCCAGTTTCGAATCGCATTTCGTTCGCAACATGACACATGGATGTAGAAGTCGTGGTGATTGATATGTATGCGGCTGAAACTCGATGCAGAGAGAAGGTCCTGTGGATTGTTGAGGTACGATGCGACTTCATATACTATCTCAGAGGGCGCTAGGCACCTAATTGTCTTCATTGCATCCACAACGCTTTGATACTGTGTACTCCCGGGGTATAAGAGGCCAGCCAGTGGGTATGTCGGAGAGTGCCAAGTAACATGTCGCGAACCCATGGCTGAGCAGTGCAATGTGCAAAGACTCAACTTAAAGCACAAACCAATGCGGAAAGATAGCAGATCTTCTGGTTTATTTTGAGCGACGTGTCGCGATCACTCATCGTCTCCATGCCTTTCTACAAGGAATAGAGCGTCAATAGAAATTTGCATGGTGTTGCCAAGGAGGGTGCTGAAGGTTATGCATTGAACAACTTGTTCAGAAGCAAAGCACATGTACATGCCAATGGTGAAATTAGGGTGAGAGAGGCACGGAAGATCAGATGTGAGAAAAAACATCCCAGGGATAAGAGGATTCTTAGTAATGATACTCTTGTGTGTCATGTATAACTTGAACGGCCAGGAGAGCTACTAATGAAGTACCTTTCACGGTCTCGCTTCAAGTGAGGTGCCTCGCTCGCATCAAATAAGATCACACCTGAGTCCGATTGCATAGATGTATTCACTATAAAAACGGAAGTGTTTAGTCGGACGTTCGCTGCAGTCGTTGGTCGAGCTCGAATGCTATACCCTACAGTGTTCGTCTAAAGCTCGCTTACGTAAGTAGTCTGTCTTGCTCAAGAGCTCAGCCGAGACGACCAGCACGGCCGGTGCGTATCTTGTTGCGTACGAAATGCGATTCGAGACTGGGTGATGTTACATTCGATGCCGACATACAGTATCCACAACGACGACCCATCTGCCATCTTTTGACAAAACTTTTACGATTCCTGACGTAAGGAAGGATCGTCCTTTCTACATCCTCGTTTTCACCGCCGTGGCTGTGCACGCTTGTCACGGTCACGATTACAAAAAAGTGTACAAAGTTGTCGAAAAGTGTACAAACAGTGTGGGAACGTATGCCTTATAATGGTGAGTGGTCACAGCCACAGGGCGTCGCCACGCGTCACAGTCTTCCTCGTGAGCTTTCCGGTTCGTATTTTCCCTCTTTTTTGTTTACTCTTACTTGTATGGTGTTTGTTTCTAATCTGCTGGGATGGCCTGTGTCTAGGCTATGTTTCAATGTGATTTTTTGTGTGCTTATGTTGTACCTAGACTTCATGAAAAATTGATTGGTTGTGCGCTCCCTGTGTGACTCCTGTTTCCACCCATGCAAACACAGAATTGAATCCTTTTTTCTATTCTATTTGGGTGCTGATCTGTATTGTCTCGACTGTATGCATCATGTCTATCTTATTGTATCAGTTTTTTCAATGTTGTCTGATAGTAATTAACTGTGTTTATCAATACTACCCTATCACAAAATAAATGCTGCCCGAGTGTCCGCAAAACAGATGCATCTCGCAACTCTACTAGACAGCCTGCGCGTGGGACAGGAGAGGACTCTAGTACGTACCTTATGCATGCCACCGCTGTCCTCCGCTGCCCTCCTGCTTACACTCTCCAGTGGGTTGTCTTCGAGTGCGGTAACGACGGAGATAGTGGGTGGGCATGCAGCGCAGCGCGCTGGTCTTGCCGTCCTCGTCCTCGAGCGCTGTCGAGTTTCCCGCGAGCGCGTCATTGAACAGCCGGCGCAGCGCAGGGGACAGCACGTCTGCAGCTCGCTCTGGTTGATCAAGAAGTCACTCGGGTGCTGCCGGCACTTTCCTCTGGCGTCTCATGCACGCCGGGCTCCTCGCCGACATTCGTGTATGCCTGGGACGAACTTGACACGGATACCGACGGAGCCCATGATAACGCTCAGCATGTTCTGCACGAGCATGCCCGTCTTGTCCGTGCACCCGATGCTCGCGTTCACCATTGTCTCGCAGCCGTCGAGCACGCGCACGAGCAGGTTCTCATGCGTCATGCGCTTCAACGCAGGCGTCAGACTGATGATGAGGATCTGCACGAACGCAAGCCCCTTCTGGTCCACCAAACGCACAGGGTCGCCGGTGCTCAGCTGCGCGAAGAAGCGGATGAGCAACACAACAAAGAGTAGGAGGCCTACGGTGCTCCGGAGTTTGGCGATCAGTTCAGCAAGGTTGTTCAGCTTCATCTGCAGCGGCGTGTTGTTGTTGTCCGTCCGCAGCGTTGTGAATGTAATTAAATTAGAATAGCCGCTCGCTGCAAGATTAAAAGCACACACTTACCCATCATGATCCGCCCGTTGAAGCTCTTGATGCTGACCGCAATGACGACGTAACTGCCGGCACCCTCGAGGACCTTACTGCCGCTCACGACAAAGCAGTCCGTATGCGAGCTTACGGAACTGTCCGCCTCTCCCTTCTTGCAGGCGCCTTTTTCATTGTGTTGCTCTCGCCCGTCATGCCCGACTCGTCGCAATTGACATTGTGCCCAGTAGGGAAGACGCCATCGCAGGGGACAACCTCGCCCGGCTCCAGCAGCACGATGTCTCCGACAACCACATCCTAAAGATGTTTTCGCAGAAAATCAACAAAAATAAAATAAAAATTATATGATTAAGTGAACATGCACCTTCACATTGATGACTTTCTCAGCACCGTCGCGGATAATCTTGACCGTGTGGTCCCCCTTCTTCTCATTCAGCTTCTTGAACTGCTTCTCATCCTGCCAGTCGTTCATTGAGCCGACAACGACGATGACGATAGCAACTATAATCGCCACGCCTTCAGACAAAAAATAAGTGATTCCTCTTACTCAAACAACAAGCTGCGCGCACCCTCAACCCAATCGACCGGCGGCTGCATGCACGTCTGGCCGTTCCCGCATGAGAACGTCGGGTGCTGCGTGCCGAAGTCCTGGAAGAGGCCCAGCACGAGCGAGACGACCGCGGCGATGCTCAGCAGCACGAGCACTTTGTCATTCAGCACGAGCCACATGAGCAGCAGCAGGTTCTTGCTCGCATGCACGGGGAGCATGTTCTGCCCATACACGCACTGGCGGTCCGCGTGCGTCGTGTGTGCCTAGGGCTATGCACGGGTCATGTATACCCGCAGGTCACCATGGGTAGACCCGTGGGAATACCCATGGGTATGGGTCACCCGTGCACGGGTGATCCGTTTCCCACGGGTCAGTCAAGGGTCTGGGTCTGAATTTTTGCAGAATTTACAGACCCACAGGTTACCTGTGGGTATCGAGGACCCGTATCTAAATGAGACATATGTATATAGATTGTCAGAATTTCAAGCAAGTTTTTGCTGAGTTGTACCAAATTGTTCTCATGTTATCCAAATAAAGTAACTGTGTTTCATATATGGTAAGACATTGATGGGTGAGATGGGCCTTCACCCGCCTGACTCAGCAACTTTGTTTCCTCCACTTCGCTCGGAAATGCGAAACTCAATGCTCAGTGGCCGTCCCCGCCTGGCAGCCTTGGCATGGCATTCGGCCACCATAGGTCCACACAGAATGGCAGTGTTCGCCGCTTGATATGCCTGACGATGGGCAGCAGCGACATCAACCTGGGCACAAGCTGTCACTAGACTGCCAGCTGCTGCCACCATACCTGAGTGACAACATCTTGCACTCCTCACAGGATGCAATGGACGCGCTCATCGCTGCATACTCTGCACAGTAGCCGCAGCACAATAGTACACACCAGGCGCATCACTGGTATTTCGCCGCCATGAATGTAGTGTGGGGATTCAAATTCAATCTTATGAGATAAAAAAAGTTGTAATTAAACCTAAAACAAAATGTAAAGTGACCCACAGGTTACCTGCCATACCCATCCTGACCCGGACCCGCCAGACCCAGATCCGTGGGTCGTACATGACCCACGGATCTGGGTCATGCACGGGTCCGGGTCTGAGTTTTGAAAATCTCATACCCGTGCAAACGGGTCCGGGTCAACCCACGGATCGACCCGTGCAGAGCCCTACGTGTGCCCCCGAGTCCGTGGAGAAGAATGCGGGGGCGCGAGGTCGCCGTTTCCCTTTCGACCCTTTCCTGCCACCAAGTTCCGCCCTCTTCGCGGATTGTTGATTGGACAGGCCACGCTGTGCCGAGCCCGTGGAGCAGCCCGTTGACACCGCCGAGTGCCTCGAGCACGTGCAGACTCTTCGGGTCGACAAGTCGTGAGCGCGCTGAGCTGCACAGGAAACGGGCCCATATCCGCCTCCGCACCCGGCTTGTCGCTGTCGAGCACAATCTGTCATTCCCGCTCCTCCCACTCCTTCTCCTTCCTCCCTTCTTCTGCCGCATCTGTGTCGGATTTGCCTTTCTGGCCTTTGCCATGCTTTCCCGAAGAAGAGGCATCTGCGGCGTCGAAGCTGCTGTCTCTGCCGGGAGTAGGGCTCTGCACGGGTCGATCCGTGGGTAGACCCGGACCCGTTTGCATGGGTATGAGATTTTCAAAACTCAGACCCGGACCCGTGCATGACCCAGATCCGTGGGTCATACATGACCCACGGATCTGGGTCTGGCGGGTCCGGGTCAGGATGGGTATCACGGGTGATCCGCGGATCTTCAGTATTAAGTAGCAAAAAAGTATCTACAACATTGCAATTATATGAAAACTACTTTACGGCCTTCTTTTTCCCCCTATGCTTGTTAGACATGCAGTCAAAGGCATAAAGAACCTCAGACTCATCTATGATACCTGATACCTGAGACCAGGAACCAAGAGTGACCTGAGCACGTGTTGCTTCATCCGTGAGAGCATGCCTATATTTCGATACTGTCAATGAGCCTTGCGAGAATGCACGTTCAACATCAACAGACGTAGCTATAACTTGAAGTATTAGTAAAGGAAAGAAAAGGGAAAGAAGAACGTACCAGGAGCAGACAAATAGTTGAGAGCCATGCGAGCAAACGGATCACCCGTGTCTGCTATTGTTGACCACCATTCAATAGGGTCTTTGACTAGCGGGAGGATTGGGCTCTGCAGGTATTCATCCATCTTCGTTCGTAGTGCACCACCTTTCCCCCAGTTGTCAATATTTGAGAAGAGGCTACTGTCGCCTTTGCTAGCCAAAGCAGACTATTATAAAGATATTTAATATACTTTTGATTAAGAATTAGAGCTGACGTACGTTACTCATGGTCTCAGCTTGACCGTCCTCGGAGGGCTTGTAGTTAATGTCCCACTCGTCTATAAGAACTGTTCTTGCAGCTGCGATCCATTCGGCTGGCCAGTTTTGTGTTTCGAAGTATGTGGTCTTGAACCCGGGATGGAGCACTGTACAAGGAAATATAATGTCAGACTACGTCATTGAGAAGAGAAAAACTGGAGGTAATATCGCGTTTGAGAGCGCGCAGTCTTGCAGTACTGCTTTCCAAGGATCCATTCGAACCCGTTGCAAAAGAAGAAAGACAGACGTACTCATTGACATCCGGTACATAATTGAATCATCAGTCTTTGCGTAGTATTTATTGAGTATTTCACGACCACGTGCAGCAGCCGCGCGGACAACAGGGTGGTGGTCCTTGTTGAGAATAGCAACGTCGAGCATTTTCGTGAGTACATCAATTATGGGGATCACCTCGTGAAGAAGGGGAATCTTCGAATGTGATATTCTCTTTGTTGCGGCGAGGAAAGGCTTAGAAAAACAATTAGAAGATATTTTACGGAGAAAAGGTTATGTCTATTAAGACGTACCTTAAGGACAGCGTAGAGCTGAATCATAATGTCCCACTCTTCAGACTTGAACTTGTATCGATTGAGCTGCGACGTGCGTGGTCCATTATGATGCTTGAGGTCCACGAGCTTATCCAGTGCCAACCGAAGATAGATTGCGCGACCGAGAGCCTCCGTAACGGAGTTCCATCGAGTTGCGACTGGCCGGAGCATTTTTTTAGCTGGACTGACACCAGTTGAGCGACAACATTGTTTGAGGGCCTGGACGAGATTCGGCGAGTGGCAGGTTCGTTTTGCAAGTCTCCTGAGCTACAAGGTTTATATATTAGCCCTTGAATAATCAAAGTAAATTAGAAACAAATAAACCTTAGTTATAGCACTACGTCCAAGGCGGACTTGGTCAGGCCTGACATTCTCGTACTTACGGATCTCCTTTGTCAGCTCACTAAAGTACTTACTGTCGCTGGCCTCACGATCAGCGTCAACGTCGAGGTCAGTATTTTCAGCCATTGGTGATGCAGACACTTCGCCATCTTCATCGTCGTCGTCGTCATCATCATCATCATCATCATCGTCAGTAGATTCCTCATCTTCCTCCTCTTCTTCATCGTCATCCTCAGATTTGTCGTCGTCTTCGTCATCCGCACCATTCTCATCGTTGATGTCTTCTTCTTCGTCGATGTCTTCTTCTTCGTCGATGCTGTCATTATCGTCCGCAAGAGCTGGCACGTCCTCGTCGCCATCAGTACTGTCACCCGCCGAGCCCGCAAGTTTTTTTGCGGGCTTTTCATAGTTGAAGAGGGATAAAAGAGCCTAGATATTTGATTAATATATAAATATGCAGACATTTAAATGAGTGAAAAAGCGACTGACCTTGACGACGAGATTTAGAACATGAGCGAAACAGCGAATGCGTGTGTGAGACCCATTGTGACTGTCTAACGCAAGCTCAAGCTCCGAGATAAGAGTATCATTGTTTGATGCATTATCGCAGACGACACCGAGAATCTGTTATTATATAAACCTATATAAATATAAGGACGGGTCTGAGGTCGCGATGCGTACCTTCTTGTCGATGCCAAATGCTTTGAGACATTTGACTAGTTCTTGCGAGAGGTAGTCACCTTTGTGAGCCCTCGTGAGCCTATTCTCAATTGTTAGTAGCTCGTAGACGAAGAAAGATCAGGGACTTACTTTACGAAGTCGAGTATAAACGAGATGATTTTCTTGTCCTCAACCATATAGATAACTATACCTAGAAACGAAATGACATTCGGGGAAGTCCACCCGTCAATACCGACATGGAACTTCCCTGGATATGCCTACGAAGTTTAAGTTTAGTAAAATAAAAGTAAACCGAGCTCAAAGCGCACCTCGAGCTTTGATAACATGTTTTTTCTTGCCAGACGGAAGACTTGCTGAATGTTGCGTGATATTGTCGTAGGAGAGGGGACTATAGCCGAGGAACAGAACATACGAAAAATCGCAACTAGTTCTGCATCGTGGACAATAACAAACGGCCGGTGATGTCTAACTATCCAGAGGACAAGGAGAAACCGCAGGCGTGACTGAGAGTATGTCGAACCTTGCGCAAAAGCCTTGAGAAATTCCGTTTGTGCATTTTCGTGCGGCGCGCAGGCATTGACGTGACGCACGAGATTCGCCGTTGATGCATCATCGCGCGCTCGCCCAACCAGGTGTGCCGACTGGTACTCTACAAAAATTATTAATTATTAAGATACGATATCAATAAATAAAGAATAAATAAGACAAGCGACTCACCCTCTGCACTTAAACATATATTTGATTGTGCCATCCTTGAACGTCTTGATTTCGGGAGGTGTGTGGAAGTGAGCGTAGACCGACGATTTCCATAGCTTCATTTGCGCAACTATAAGACGAGTTGAGTATTATTTTCAAACCAAATATAAAAGAAGAACGTACTGAGCACTGCGTGATTAGTGTTTTTAGTAGTGTCGAAGCGATCTTCAAATACCTTCTTGGGGCGCTTCTTGGATTTGCGGACGGCTTCGCGCTCAGTGGCGGCGCTGCTGGCTGCTTCGCGTGTCGTCCCGTCACCTTCGTCGTCACTGATAACGATGGCCTGTGCTTTCCGCTTGCTTCGCACGGACCGTTTCTTCGCCATTGTTGGAGAGCCAGAAGTCGAAGCGGCAGTCCTACCAGGAAGATAATTCAATACCAACCAGCGAATGCTTAGCATGGCAAAAGTGTATGAGGCCCTGCATTCATTGAATAATTCAAGCCAGCGTTGCTGCCGGGATTGAATTCACTGTGTAGCAGGCTTGGTCAGCTATCTGGCAGGCCGAAAAAAGCGATTTTGGGTTTTTTAATGATATCCGAGCAGCCTAGGGGCCACTTTTTTAAATAGTACTTAATTTAATTCTCTTTATTATCAAAAAACTAAAAATATCAGGGGTGTCATGATTATAGTTTACAGGGAGCTTCTATGATTGTGCCCTGAAGTTTGATTGATGTGATATCATTGCCATCGGGGCAGGGGACTAATTACAAATACATTTGGATGCTTCTATTTATTTATCCATCGCGCGCCGATTCGTCGGGATCACATAAGCAGACATCCCGCCTCCCGCTCACTGTTTGCCGCCGCCTTCGCGTAGCTCAACCAAAAACTCATCAAATAAATTAGTATATTTTGCATACTGTAGTTATTACTGTCTATTCTATTGTTCTTGCACTCTTCTTTTTTCTCTATTTAAAACCATATGGGGGAGGGAGGGGGGGGTAATTATATGTGAGATTAAATTAAACAAGAGTTGCCACTTGCAAGGAGCAAGCGGCGCGCATTAATTACGAAAGGGGGAGAAGGGATTCGGAAGGCCAGAGTATCCGAGCACGCCGCACCCGCGCAAGAGAAGAATTGCGCACCCGTAAGTAATGTAAGGCTCGACGAGACGGAGCATCTGCTGCGTCGCCTTCGTGACCTTTACGAAAACACCGTTGTTGATCTGGAGCAGGCAGAGGAGCTGCAGAAACTTACGTGGCTTCGGTGCGATTTCGTTGATACCGCGGATACGGTCAACGAAGTACACTTTCGGCTCTGCCGGGACGTAGAAGTCGCCCGCAGCGCGGGCCGCGCGCTTCAGGCGCACCTCCTCCTTCCCCTTCGAAACATAGCTCTTCACGTACGACTCTGCGCGTTTGAAGATGACCTTGCGCTTCGCTTTGGACGCCGAGCGTGCCGCATCCGCAAGAGAGATTGGCGGAGTCGGTGCTATCGGTATGCAACGGGGAGACAGACGAGGGCGATGTGCGCGTTGGAGGTGACCTCACGCGCTCGTTTAAGGAGCCGCAGCTGCTCGTCGTGACAGATTTGTGTGTCGACGCGCAAGCGCGCACGCGATTGTGGCAGAGAGCGCCTCGGCAGCGGACGCGTGGTAGGCGAATTGAGCCCGACGAGTTTGTTCAGGTTCTTCAGGGGTTCAGGCTGCAATAAGGGCATATTCAGTCCGGCATCGAGCGCGAGGACGTACCATCGATTAAATCGAGCTTGGAAGCGCGTTCTCAGGTGGTCGCAACCTCCGTCTTCTGCACGAGGTCGTCCTCGGCGTTCTCGACTTCGAGCCGCGATTGTTCCTGCCTCGCGGGACCACGGTTTTGAACGTCTGCTTCGCCGTGTCGTGTTCGGGCCGCGATGCGGAGGCCGCCTGCAACACCTTGAGCGTGCCCGCCATTACGTTGATGAGTGTCGCCTTCCAGAGACGCAGGAAGTGCGTGCGGATCGTCCTGTCTTGCGTGAGACGCGCGTCTTTCAAGCAGACTAAGATAAGAAAGAAAAGAGAGGAGAGAAAGATGTAAAGAACACGCACCCTGTCCCAGAGGCCCGCTTGGTATGTCGTCGTCTTCTCATCGGGCCCGGTGCTCGTGCTTTGCAGTGCCTGCGCCGTGGTCGTCGCTGCACCCCCGAGCGCTTGCGGGAGTGTCTTGTGCTGCACGGGCTCCGGCGCGGCGGGCGCGTAGTACCTTTGAGGTTCGTCGCGGCGAAGTCGGTGCACCCGTGCCTTATCGTCGTCGACAGCTGTGTTAGCGACTCCTGAATACATAGAATAGATATAAAAGCAAGAAAGTTAGTTATGTATGGGCCCCCTGAGTGTTTGAACGCTTACCTTGAGCTATTTACGGTCCTGGATGTCGTGAACGACGTTGTTGAGCAAGTCGATCCCAGCGAGCACGCAAGTTCAACCGTGCGAAAGTTGTGTCGAACCGCGCAAGCGCTCGTAAGCGCTCGCGTTAGCGCACAACTGTTTCGTTTTTTGCAATTCATACACGCAACGGATTGGCTTAAAACCGTGTAGTTATATTTTAACACCTGCTCTTTATCTCCTCAAAAATTTATACATTCCAGGACGGGTACGATGCTGACAGATAACGCATTTAGTTAACGTACAAACGGAATCTGTGCTACTTTTCACTAAAACAATTTTCGACCTCGATCGGCTGGGCCAAACGGGCCCAAACTTTATGACACATGTCTTTAACATGTTTATAAACTTTTAATGTACCTTGATTACTGGATGAGGGTCTAGAATATGTAGATCTAGGAAACAGGTACGTTCAAAGCTGAAGATCGGTTTGCTTTTCTTGAAACCAGTTCTGTCTTACCAGTTCGAAGCCTTGACACCTTGTAATTTCATAGACAACTCCCAAACAAAAAATATAGGGGTCATTGTGTGTATTAAAAGTGCTTCAAGATAACAACAAAATAATTTTTATGTGCCCATAAAATATTCAGAATTTGCCACAGCTTGGAAAACAGCTTTTTGCAGCATCTTTGCCTTCCAGTGCAACTGTCCAGCTCTTAAACAGCTCAGGGATTTTTTCAATGATATAAATATACTATATAGTCTTGTATGAATAGCATCTATGTGATTAAATGCCCTTTCAGATGTAGGAGAAATCTAACAGACCCGAAACTGCTGCATACAGTGTATCCCATACTAAAAGCTATTATACACAAGATGTAGGCTTTCTCAGGTACTTAAACTTTCCAATTTCGAAGAAGTATGTACTAGAAACCTATACTAAATACTTACAGTGCTTCGGGAACCCTGTATATAGCACTACAAAGCCAACACGAAGGAAAACTCGATATTTGCATTATCGGGTTAATAACTTGATATATAGCATTTACAAAGATCTAATTTTTTCTAAAAAGAAAGATTATATGATGTATAATTATAAAGTAAATTAATTGCGATTTATAATTGAGAGGTTGGAGCGCTACAGCTATGTTTTGTAGCTGTGGCGAGCCCATCAATATCATTTGATCCAAAACATACTTTATTTGGACGAAAGTGATGACCTATTCCGGTAAGTCACTCGTGACATGTTGAGTTTCGTGCTCGTCGTCAACGTCGTCGTGCTCGTCGTGCTCATCGTCTCTGCTTATAACTCTGTCTCTTTATCTTGCCCCCACCGGCTTCCACGCCAGGTTCATGCGCTACTCGAACTGCTCGCGCTGTGTACCCAAGAACAAGGCCATCAAGCGCTTTACTGTGCGCGACATGGTCGAACCTGCAATCATCCGCGACGTCTTCGCCTTGTGTCCCTCGATGGCCCCTGCAACAGGCTCATGCGCGGCTCGAACTGCTCGCGCTGTGTTCCCAAGGATAAGGCCATCAGGTGCTTCACTGTGCGCGACATGGTCGAGTCCGCCGCTGTCTGTGACATCTCAGAGATGTCGGTCTATTAGGGTAAGCCGAAACTTCACTTTCGAGGATTCCTCGCCTGATTTTTGAGTAGAATACGTGATCCCTGAAACTCTACCTCAAGGTCGCCTTCTGCGTCTCGTGCACCATTCCCTCGAACGGTGCGTCTCGTGTCTCATTCATTCTCCTTTCTATGGTGACTTCTTGGTACACAGTTGTCCGTGTCCATTTGCGCGAAGGCCGCCGCATATGTACCCTCCCCCTCTTGTGCGTTACAAGGACAGCAAAATGGTCAGTCCTGCCGTCGCAGCTGCTACCGATGCTGCCGCTACGAAAGTCACTTCCTGATTGCTTCGACTTTCAGCTGTTTATTCGTACCTTGCTTTCGCTTTGACCGATCCTCACTCGAAACACCTCCTTACGGGTGGACTAAGGGCCGAGGGGTGCAGCAGGAAATAAAGTAGGATGTATGGCTTTCTGCTGTGACGTACCGCAGCGAGTGCCTGCTCGCATCGACCAAGCGCTGGTGACGCTTGCACGTCAAGGTCAGCCAGGACCAGCGCCGCTTATCCGTCTCCGCGTTCGCCTCAACTGAGCTCCCCGCGCTCGTCCTCGCGCGTGATCTCCGCAAGAGAGTGAGCCTCGCGCTGCCGCTGCCTCACCGTGGCGGCGCGGCCGAATTTTGGTGAGTGCTTTTATGTGGATGTGTGAGTTGGCGTTGCCAATCTCTGACTACTCAGCGGGGACGAGCAAACCTCCGCGCTAGCGAGATACAGCGGGCTGGCTAAGGAACGTGGGGGTGGCAGTTGGATAGGAAGCACGGAAATGCGGAACGGTGCGCCGCATACCGCGAACGGGCGAGCAAGCCCTCCGGGGTACGCACACAGGCAGCTAGGGAACGAGCGGACCGGAAACGATGCACAGGACGGGAAAGCAGGCGGGCGATCGGCAAAAGGAGCCGCTCCGCCTTTTTTTTCTTTTCTTTTTGTTTGCCGCTCCTCGACTGCTCCCCCAGTCATTTTTCAAAGTAAATAAGTATATCCTTTCATTTTAGTTATGTCCGGTAGCTAGATTATAATGTACAAAAAAAATTGAAGTAAAAAAAAGAAGAAAAAAAAAGAGCACAACATTGAGAACAGTGAGCGCGAGGGCGGGCGACGATGAGCGGCCTGTCAGCAGTCCTATAAGTAAGTGCGGCGGTAACGGCGGGCGGCGGCACTGATTAGAGTTTGAATTATATAATGGGAAAAGGGCGGCAGTGCATCACCCTCCATAGGCCAAGGCCGAGGCCACCTGTCAGATGTTTGATGGGCTGCAGTCTAATACTAAAGAAGCAAAGATTAGTGATTAGATCAATATTTAAAAGCAAAAAATTCTCTGCGAGGCATATACATTTAATAATACCCAGTGTCGTATTATAAAGTAGTTTAATTAGCTAACACTGCCTAATAAAGCACAAGCAGCTGGTATACCTATTATTCAATGCCTGTAGCGTAGCTGGCCCAAAGTTAACCAGCTATACCTGGGCTTCATACACTTTGCGCAAGCAAGCATTTGCTGGCCTTGAATGAATCAGTTGGCTGGCAGCAGTGGAAGCGGGGGGATTATGAGAGCGAAACGCACACGGGCAAAACAAACGTAGATATTAGACTGGTATTTATACAGATATTTATTTCGGCTGCTCAGCAGCGGCCAACTCACCAGTTACGGACTTCACCGAAGAAAAAAGACACAGCAGCATTACCCACCACCACAAGACACAACAAGCTTGTGCGACGCGACGTGAAGAGACTCGGTACGCTCGGTACGCATGTAGCTCAGCTAGGGCTCACCACGAGTCCACCCGTGGGTTGAACCGGACCCGTTGGCGGGTCACCCGTGACGAAAAATCCTCGACCCGGACCCGTCTTGACCTGGATCCGTTGGGACACGGATCCACGGGTCCTCAGAAACCCGCGGGTGCGGGTCAAGCGGGTCGACGGTTAGTTCACGAGTCCTGACGGGTTTTTGCAGCACTATGTACATTTATTATAATGTTAAAGATGAAAGAAAACATGTGAGCACCTGCCTGCATTCTCACAATGTCGAAGCGGCTCTCCTCGAGCTTGAATGCGAGCGCGACGAGCAGCGGGCACGGTAAGTCCTGGGAGCTCGTTCGCAACGTCGACTGTAAGCCAAATGCGTCAGTCCGAATTGTAAACAGTAAGAGCATGGTTAAACCAAAAGGAAACGTACACCAGTCCTGCCAGATGAACGCGCCGGCGGACAGGATGAAGCGCTGCCCGCCTGCCGCTGGCACCTCGAGCGCGCACACATGGCCGAGCGAGACGTCGCGCACATCGACCCATGAGCCCTGGAAACTTGCGAGCTGCTCCGGTGTCTTCTTCTGCGTCAGGATCGCCTCGTAGAAAAACGCAACACTGCTGTTGAGCGCGGCGGGCGAGGCGACTTCGTGCAGGATCGGGCCGAGGACCTAGTAGATGGGTTAGAGAGGGGGAGAAAGGAGAGAGCAGAGGGAGGTGAGGACGCACGAAGGGCGGGTTCAGCGCGACAAGGTCCCACGAGATCTCGGACATGTGCTGCTCGGCGAAATCCCACGCGGCTGCATGCACGTCAGCTTTCGACCAGAGGGTATTTTACGAGGCAGACACACCCTTCTCGGCGAGCGCTTTCGATGCGCGGTACTTGGCGGACTGCTCCGCGGCGCGGCCCTGCGCGCGCACCTCGGTAGTGCTCTCCTCGTTCCACGAGTGCTCGTCGAGCTCCCCGCGGTCCGACGCATTCGCGACGGACGCGCACGAGGACAGCACCGCGATGCGCTGCAGCTGCGGGCCGCTGCCGTACGCAACGAAGAAAAGAAAAGCGAAGACATCCGGGTCAGTTGGGGACGAAAGACGGGTGGAGGGAGCGGGGGTGTACTCACACGTGCTTCAGCGTGGACTCGAGGATGCCGACTGTGCCCTTCACGGCGGGCTCGATGAGCTCGTTCGGGTCGTCCGCTTTGAAGTGGAACGGCGACGCGGTGTGGGCGATCGCGTCGACGCCCTGCACGGCCGCGTCGAACGCGCCCGGCTGCGTGATGTCCGGCACCTCCACGATCTCGAGCTTGTCCGCATACGCCTTGAAGAGGCTGCGGACGTGCGCGGCCTTGCTCTCCGCGTGCACGGTGCCGCGCACGCTGTACCCGCGCTCGAGGAGGTCCTGCACCGCGATGAAAACCTGTGAACTACCCGCGGGTATTGAAAAATTACAAATTCTCGACCCGGACCCGTGACAACCCGTTTCCCACGGATCACCCGTTGACGGGTGATCTGTGAATACGGATCTGTAGTCCGGGTTTGGTCACGGGTTTCCACGGGTTTTAAGGACTCGTGGTGAGCTCTAAGCTCAGCAAATGATATGGCCCCTGATGCAAAAAAAAGGTCGCCGTCGTCGCGAAGGTCAGAAAGAAGCATAGAAATTGAAACGCGAGACGACGGCACCTGCGTAGCCCAGTGCACGGCACAGAGCTTGGGGCCCAAAGGTCCATACAGAAGCATTGAGTGGCAAAAAAAAGCAGCATCAGTCGTTGAACGAGGTCGTGGAGAGACGGTGAGCTGGCAAAGATCAGCTGCATCCTAATCCGGATGTGACCAGTCGACATCACATCGCGTAGGACGTCCATCCAGGAATACAACGACTTTTCCTCTCATCCAGGCCGCAGCGCACGCAAGCTAGCATGCTATCACCTCAACGTCCCCCACTGTTCTTTTGAATCTTGCTCAGCGTCCCTGTCCATCGTAACGCAACAGGACTCGCAGCCGCCTACCCCATCGTACGAAGACGCCTCTGCTGCAGACACGCTGACGACGACGGCCGCGACGACAGACAGTGGCAACGGCATCAACAACACCTCCTCCTCCCCGCGCCGCGAGCGCGTTCGCGCAGGTCTCTCACATCCAGGCCGCAGCGCACGCAAGCTAGCAAGTTATCAGCTCAACGTCCCCCACCGCTCTTTTGAATTCCGCGCAGCGTCCCCGTCCATCGTGACGGAACAGGACTCGCAGCCGCCGTTCACAGCTACCCCTCTCCATCGTACGAAGACGCCTCCGCTGCAGACGACGCTGACGACGACGGCCGCGACGACGGACAGTGGCAACGGCACCAACAACACCTCCACCTCTCCGCGCCGCGAGCGCTTTCGCGCCAGTCTCCAGGAAACACCCCACCAGCGCAAGCAGCAGCAGAGGCAGGACGACGACAGCATCATGACCGCCGCGACCTCGCCGCGGCCACGCCCCTTGCGCCAGAACACCGTCAACCTCAACGACTTATTCACCCCACAACAGGAGCCTCCCGAGCGCGCCACGCCGCGTCGCCTTTCGCTGCCTAATGTACCGCCGCCTGCCCTTGACCCGTACTACACCGCTGAACCCGCACTCCACACCCTGCTTCCGCCTGCCTCTGCCCCCACCCACATCGACGTCTCCCCCGAGCACACATTCGCCACGCGCTCGCGCTCCAAGTCGAGCCCCTCGAGCGCTTCGGGGTCGGGCTCAGACGTAGTCTCGGCCTCGGGTTTGGGCTCGGACAAGAAGGGCGCGCGCTTCATGAGCGGCTCGAAGAATCCCGAAATCAGCACGCTGTACGACCCCGTGCACCCGACGCACTCCGGGTTCAACGCGAGCACGGATGAGCTTACGGGCCTGCTGCACCGGCGGCAGCTGCTGCTTCAGGACTCGGGCATCCCGTGGTCGGAGCAGGAGGAGAACTCGCAGGCCGGCAAGGAGATCGTCAAGTTCTACCAGGCAGGCCGTGCGGAGGGTGGCAACTCCGTCTGGGACAAGATGGATCCTTTTTCCGCGTACTTCAGTCTTATTGACACCCTTAGCTTTATCACGACAATCGCATCCTGCACGACCGATTCAGCGACAACGTCCGAGTCCGCACTCGCTCACATGTTCCGCACCAGACCGCAGAGTGATGCAATACTTTCAGATGATGGATATAATGACATGCCGGGGTTACTGAGTGATCTTAATATATGATAGTTTCGTAGCTTCGTACCACTCTCGAAAACAGTTTATATAACAATTTACATCTATGCAAGAGTCATCGACGATGTCCACATCTGGGCTGGCAAACGAAACACCTCCATCCGCACTCACACTTTCCTCGTCCCGTAGAGATATTTCCTTAAACTCTGTACCAGCGAGGCCGAACGACTCCTTCAACACCTTCGACAGTCTCTTCTTCGACTGATTCTTTACTCTCGAAGTCATCCTCGGTTGGATCCGCGAACACATCCGTTTCCGTGGCAGCATGTGCCGCTACCCAACCCGATCCCATATCGGCTTCCCAACTTGACGATTTAGCAACGATGTTTATTGGACATAATAAGTGTCACTAATCTAGATATATGTTGTACCTGCATATGGCCCACAACGCTTTCCTGACTAGGTCGGCGTTGGAGCTTGGGCATGCGCCCGGGACTGCATGTACAGGGACGCAAGCTCCTTCGGGAAGTTGCTTTCGGCAGCGGGATTATTCGTGAGCGTACACTGGGTCTCATTCTGTGCAGGGACAGAGGCAGTCCAAAAAGCTGAAGAACGAGCGCAAATAGGAAGGACGGACAGATGCATCCTCATCCTCATCCCCATCGCCTTCGTGGCCGCAGACCCTGAGGTCGGCGGGATCGCACGTCTCTGCTCTGCTCGATGATACGAGAGTTAATCTTCCCATTGCCCTTCGCTCTTGCTTTCTCCATCGCGCGCTGCCCGCCGAGCGTGTGGGACGTAGGAGATGCCGCATCGAAGCCGTTGTCGTCGTTATTTGAACATGTGCGCTGCCTCGACTGCGCCGGAGTTGGTAGGATATCCCGGTGTCTCAAGGATGTACCCTCTGTCTCACCGTGAGCCGCGTCCATTTTGTTGCCGGCTGCAAAACAACTGTCTCCACTGTCTGCGTGTGCCCCCTCGTTGCTGTAACCTTTCCCATTCGCACATCCGTTGTACTCTACAAGCACGGATCTTGAGTTACCCACAGGTAACCCGTGGGTCTGTAAAATCTGCAAAAATCCATACCCGGACCCTTGACTGACCCGTGGGAAACGGGTCACCCGTGCACGGGTGACCCAAACCCGCAGGTATTCCCACGGGTCTACCCATGGTGACCTGCGGGTATACATGACCCGTGCATAGCCCTAGCCGGGAGAAGACAGTGCGGCAATGGTGATACTCGTGCGCCGTGAATGGCCCTGGTAGCCGTCGATACTCGGGCCATGGCCCTGCCCTACGGCGTGAGTGGAGCGGGTTTAGAGCGTCGGGGACGGCGGGGTGGTGAGGAAAGAGGAGTCGTCCCCGTGTGAGGGCGACGGGGACGGCGAGCAGGAAGGAGGCGGACCGGAGCAGTGGACGTTGAGGACGATGCACAGGTGTGCCATGGGTATTATCACGTGCACTGTACCTTATGACGTACCACTCGCTTTGCTGAGAAGAAATAAAACGAGTAGTACGTCATAGGAATAGATGATCGGCTGGTTCGAGTGTTGTCTCTGGTCGCAACGGAGGAAAAGAGACTTTTGGTAGGTACCGACTTGTTCTCGTATTGAGTGTGGGGTTCTATGGAAATAGTAAGAAAATTGCTGCGAAAAGAATGAAAATGCGTCACTTGCTTGAATTCTCTATCGAGTCCGGGATCGCTACTGTAGATCTCTGCGAACTGCTCCGGCGTAGGCAGTCCTACCAGGAAGATAATTCAATACCAACCAGCGAATGCTTAGCATGGCAAAAGTGTATGAGGCCCTGCATTCATTGAATAATTCAAGCCAGCGTTGCTGCCGGGATTGAATTCACTGTGTAGCAGGCTTGGTCAGCTATCTGGCAGGCCGAAAAAAGCGATTTTGGGTTTTTTAATGATATCCGAGCAGCCTAGGGGCCACTTTTTTAAATAGTACTTAATTTAATTCTCTTTATTATCAAAAAACTAAAAATATCAGGGGTGTCATGATTATAGTTTACAGGGAGCTTCTATGATTGTGCCCTGAAGTTTGATTGATGTGATATCATTGCCATCGGGGCAGGGGACTAATTACAAATACATTTGGATGCTTCTATTTATTTATCCATCGCGCGCCGATTCGTCGGGATCACATAAGCAGACATCCCGCCTCCCGCTCACTGTTTGCCGCCGCCTTCGCGTAGCTCAACCAAAAACTCATCAAATAAATTAGTATATTTTGCATACTGTAGTTATTACTGTCTATTCTATTGTTCTTGCACTCTTCTTTTTTCTCTATTTAAAACCATATGGGGGAGGGAGGGGGGGGTAATTATATGTGAGATTAAATTAAACAAGAGTTGCCACTTGCAAGGAGCAAGCGGCGCGCATTAATTACGAAAGGGGGAGAAGGGATTCGGAAGGCCAGAGTATCCGAGCACGCCGCACCCGCGCAAGAGAAGAATTGCGCACCCGTAAGTAATGTAAGGCTCGACGAGACGGAGCATCTGCTGCGTCGCCTTCGTGACCTTTACGAAAACACCGTTGTTGATCTGGAGCAGGCAGAGGAGCTGCAGAAACTTACGTGGCTTCGGTGCGATTTCGTTGATACCGCGGATACGGTCAACGAAGTACACTTTCGGCTCTGCCGGGACGTAGAAGTCGCCCGCAGCGCGGGCCGCGCGCTTCAGGCGCACCTCCTCCTTCCCCTTCGAAACATAGCTCTTCACGTACGACTCTGCGCGTTTGAAGATGACCTTGCGCTTCGCTTTGGACGCCGAGCGTGCCGCATCCGCAAGAGAGATTGGCGGAGTCGGTGCTATCGGTATGCAACGGGGAGACAGACGAGGGCGATGTGCGCGTTGGAGGTGACCTCACGCGCTCGTTTAAGGAGCCGCAGCTGCTCGTCGTGACAGATTTGTGTGTCGACGCGCAAGCGCGCACGCGATTGTGGCAGAGAGCGCCTCGGCAGCGGACGCGTGGTAGGCGAATTGAGCCCGACGAGTTTGTTCAGGTTCTTCAGGGGTTCAGGCTGCAATAAGGGCATATTCAGTCCGGCATCGAGCGCGAGGACGTACCATCGATTAAATCGAGCTTGGAAGCGCGTTCTCAGGTGGTCGCAACCTCCGTCTTCTGCACGAGGTCGTCCTCGGCGTTCTCGACTTCGAGCCGCGATTGTTCCTGCCTCGCGGGACCACGGTTTTGAACGTCTGCTTCGCCGTGTCGTGTTCGGGCCGCGATGCGGAGGCCGCCTGCAACACCTTGAGCGTGCCCGCCATTACGTTGATGAGTGTCGCCTTCCAGAGACGCAGGAAGTGCGTGCGGATCGTCCTGTCTTGCGTGAGACGCGCGTCTTTCAAGCAGACTAAGATAAGAAAGAAAAGAGAGGAGAGAAAGATGTAAAGAACACGCACCCTGTCCCAGAGGCCCGCTTGGTATGTCGTCGTCTTCTCATCGGGCCCGGTGCTCGTGCTTTGCAGTGCCTGCGCCGTGGTCGTCGCTGCACCCCCGAGCGCTTGCGGGAGTGTCTTGTGCTGCACGGGCTCCGGCGCGGCGGGCGCGTAGTACCTTTGAGGTTCGTCGCGGCGAAGTCGGTGCACCCGTGCCTTATCGTCGTCGACAGCTGTGTTAGCGACTCCTGAATACATAGAATAGATATAAAAGCAAGAAAGTTAGTTATGTATGGGCCCCCTGAGTGTTTGAACGCTTACCTTGAGCTATTTACGGTCCTGGATGTCGTGAACGACGTTGTTGAGCAAGTCGATCCCAGCGAGCACGCAAGTTCAACCGTGCGAAAGTTGTGTCGAACCGCGCAAGCGCTCGTAAGCGCTCGCGTTAGCGCACAACTGTTTCGTTTTTTGCAATTCATACACGCAACGGATTGGCTTAAAACCGTGTAGTTATATTTTAACACCTGCTCTTTATCTCCTCAAAAATTTATACATTCCAGGACGGGTACGATGCTGACAGATAACGCATTTAGTTAACGTACAAACGGAATCTGTGCTACTTTTCACTAAAACAATTTTCGACCTCGATCGGCTGGGCCAAACGGGCCCAAACTTTATGACACATGTCTTTAACATGTTTATAAACTTTTAATGTACCTTGATTACTGGATGAGGGTCTAGAATATGTAGATCTAGGAAACAGGTACGTTCAAAGCTGAAGATCGGTTTGCTTTTCTTGAAACCAGTTCTGTCTTACCAGTTCGAAGCCTTGACACCTTGTAATTTCATAGACAACTCCCAAACAAAAAATATAGGGGTCATTGTGTGTATTAAAAGTGCTTCAAGATAACAACAAAATAATTTTTATGTGCCCATAAAATATTCAGAATTTGCCACAGCTTGGAAAACAGCTTTTTGCAGCATCTTTGCCTTCCAGTGCAACTGTCCAGCTCTTAAACAGCTCAGGGATTTTTTCAATGATATAAATATACTATATAGTCTTGTATGAATAGCATCTATGTGATTAAATGCCCTTTCAGATGTAGGAGAAATCTAACAGACCCGAAACTGCTGCATACAGTGTATCCCATACTAAAAGCTATTATACACAAGATGTAGGCTTTCTCAGGTACTTAAACTTTCCAATTTCGAAGAAGTATGTACTAGAAACCTATACTAAATACTTACAGTGCTTCGGGAACCCTGTATATAGCACTACAAAGCCAACACGAAGGAAAACTCGATATTTGCATTATCGGGTTAATAACTTGATATATAGCATTTACAAAGATCTAATTTTTTCTAAAAAGAAAGATTATATGATGTATAATTATAAAGTAAATTAATTGCGATTTATAATTGAGAGGTTGGAGCGCTACAGCTATGTTTTGTAGCTGTGGCGAGCCCATCAATATCATTTGATCCAAAACATACTTTATTTGGACGAAAGTGATGACCTATTCCGGTAAGTCACTCGTGACATGTTGAGTTTCGTGCTCGTCGTCAACGTCGTCGTGCTCGTCGTGCTCATCGTCTCTGCTTATAACTCTGTCTCTTTATCTTGCCCCCACCGGCTTCCACGCCAGGTTCATGCGCTACTCGAACTGCTCGCGCTGTGTACCCAAGAACAAGGCCATCAAGCGCTTTACTGTGCGCGACATGGTCGAACCTGCAATCATCCGCGACGTCTTCGCCTTGTGTCCCTCGATGGCCCCTGCAACAGGCTCATGCGCGGCTCGAACTGCTCGCGCTGTGTTCCCAAGGATAAGGCCATCAGGTGCTTCACTGTGCGCGACATGGTCGAGTCCGCCGCTGTCTGTGACATCTCAGAGATGTCGGTCTATTAGGGTAAGCCGAAACTTCACTTTCGAGGATTCCTCGCCTGATTTTTGAGTAGAATACGTGATCCCTGAAACTCTACCTCAAGGTCGCCTTCTGCGTCTCGTGCACCATTCCCTCGAACGGTGCGTCTCGTGTCTCATTCATTCTCCTTTCTATGGTGACTTCTTGGTACACAGTTGTCCGTGTCCATTTGCGCGAAGGCCGCCGCATATGTACCCTCCCCCTCTTGTGCGTTACAAGGACAGCAAAATGGTCAGTCCTGCCGTCGCAGCTGCTACCGATGCTGCCGCTACGAAAGTCACTTCCTGATTGCTTCGACTTTCAGCTGTTTATTCGTACCTTGCTTTCGCTTTGACCGATCCTCACTCGAAACACCTCCTTACGGGTGGACTAAGGGCCGAGGGGTGCAGCAGGAAATAAAGTAGGATGTATGGCTTTCTGCTGTGACGTACCGCAGCGAGTGCCTGCTCGCATCGACCAAGCGCTGGTGACGCTTGCACGTCAAGGTCAGCCAGGACCAGCGCCGCTTATCCGTCTCCGCGTTCGCCTCAACTGAGCTCCCCGCGCTCGTCCTCGCGCGTGATCTCCGCAAGAGAGTGAGCCTCGCGCTGCCGCTGCCTCACCGTGGCGGCGCGGCCGAATTTTGGTGAGTGCTTTTATGTGGATGTGTGAGTTGGCGTTGCCAATCTCTGACTACTCAGCGGGGACGAGCAAACCTCCGCGCTAGCGAGATACAGCGGGCTGGCTAAGGAACGTGGGGGTGGCAGTTGGATAGGAAGCACGGAAATGCGGAACGGTGCGCCGCATACCGCGAACGGGCGAGCAAGCCCTCCGGGGTACGCACACAGGCAGCTAGGGAACGAGCGGACCGGAAACGATGCACAGGACGGGAAAGCAGGCGGGCGATCGGCAAAAGGAGCCGCTCCGCCTTTTTTTTCTTTTCTTTTTGTTTGCCGCTCCTCGACTGCTCCCCCAGTCATTTTTCAAAGTAAATAAGTATATCCTTTCATTTTAGTTATGTCCGGTAGCTAGATTATAATGTACAAAAAAAATTGAAGTAAAAAAAAGAAGAAAAAAAAAGAGCACAACATTGAGAACAGTGAGCGCGAGGGCGGGCGACGATGAGCGGCCTGTCAGCAGTCCTATAAGTAAGTGCGGCGGTAACGGCGGGCGGCGGCACTGATTAGAGTTTGAATTATATAATGGGAAAAGGGCGGCAGTGCATCACCCTCCATAGGCCAAGGCCGAGGCCACCTGTCAGATGTTTGATGGGCTGCAGTCTAATACTAAAGAAGCAAAGATTAGTGATTAGATCAATATTTAAAAGCAAAAAATTCTCTGCGAGGCATATACATTTAATAATACCCAGTGTCGTATTATAAAGTAGTTTAATTAGCTAACACTGCCTAATAAAGCACAAGCAGCTGGTATACCTATTATTCAATGCCTGTAGCGTAGCTGGCCCAAAGTTAACCAGCTATACCTGGGCTTCATACACTTTGCGCAAGCAAGCATTTGCTGGCCTTGAATGAATCAGTTGGCTGGCAGCAGTGGCGTAGGCCCCGCATTTTCAATGTCCTAGCTTTATTTTACTCGCGATGATATCGAGCTAGGGGATATGCGCGGGTAGACCCGGACTCATTTGCACGGGTATGAGATTTTCAAAATGCATATCTAGACCCATGCATAACCCGGATATGTGGGTCATTCATAACCTGTGGGTCTGGGTCAGGACCGGTATGGTGGGTGACCCACGGGACCCGCGATCCATTGGCTACGGGTGGGAACTGCTGGTTCGACTGGCAGAAGGGGTCATTAAAAGCTCAGATGGTCGGTGAGACCGGTCTATCCGCATGGCAATGGTATGCAGAGTAAGGTCCGAACGGGTCACTGCGCTGCATATCCAGACCCCACGCCCGAGGCGGTGACCCGCGCAGCGAGCTAGGGGCCCGCGACTTGGGGGCGTCCTGCACCTTCGTGGAAATGGATGGGCTCGCTCAGCGGACCCGGCTCGGGGCTGTCCGAGTCAAGCTGGCGCTGTGGCGGAGGGCCCTGACAGCGGGTCAGTTGGTCCATGAGGTTCTCCATCATTGTGCGCTTCGGATCCGTGGCGAGCGACGTCCAGGCGTCCTCGGAGTCTCGCGGTCGGGCACGAGCACGACCAGATCAGCTTTCTTTACTCCAGAAGAGGCGGCTGCGACGGTCAGTCGACACAAGGGCGTCGAAAGGCGGAATGAAATGGAACATGGACTTGCGACTCGGAGAGGGGGTTTGCTGCTGTACTTGCGGAGCCTGAGGCTGGAAGTCGCGCGGCGGCTCTTGGATATACTGTGCTTGATAAGCGTCTGCGGGGAAAGGGCCGTACGACTTGGGAGGGTAGGTAAGGCAGGGGTGCGGACTGGGGATACCCTGAGACGGGTCGCCGAAACCAGAGTTTCAGAGAGTACTGTATGAATTTTCATGAGTACAAGTGTTCCCTAGTCGATCGGACAGGGAAGCAATAAGAAAAGAGATCTTCGGCTCAAAGGGAGGATTGCAACATAAAGGATATATCGAAGCGTACGGAAGCCGCATCATACACAAAGATGAGTCGAAAAGGAAAGAAAAAACTTACCCGGACATCAACTGCTTGAGCAAAATCTTCCCCTGGGCCTCGTTTCCAGACTGCATAAGCCACGCACGCTGCTCGATGCTGGGCGGACTTGGGGGCTGGTGGGGAACGAGCGGTTGTCCCTCTACTTATATTCGCTCGGGCGAAAGCCGCCCAGGAGAGCACCACTCCTGCTCTTACTCCCGCCCTCAACGCACCCTCTCCCACTGCACTATCATCTGCACCCCACCCACGTCCAAGCCCAACTTTACCGCCATCTCTCGCACTTCCCAGTCGCCTAGTGCGCAAGCACCCTCCGCGCGCTGCCTGCTCCACCACCACTTGCTCGCCCCGCGCAGCGCAGGTGCACGGACCGCGCGGCGGAGTCAAGCCACAGGAGCTGCAGGCGTGCGCGCGCGTGCGCTCGGCCTGCACGAGCATCTGCAGCAGCGCGGCGAGCGAACTGGTCGCGCGTGCGCGCGACGGCGGGAGAAGGCACAGGAGCGGCGGGAGGAGGAAGAGCGCGTACCGGAGGCGCTGAGCGGTGTCGTGCAGCTGGCAAGTGTAAGAAAGCCTGTCACGTCGAAAGGAGATAAAATTGATGTTCCTGTGAGCACTCACTATGATTGTTGCCGCCGCCTCCTCTCCGCCACCACCACGGGAAATCGGGACGACGTCTGCGACGGACACGAAATACGCCTCGGCACACGTGACGGCTGCTCCCGCGGATGGACCCTAAAGCTAATGGTAAGGATTTAGAAAAAGAAAAGGAATCGTAGCCTGCCATGCGCAGCAATGGCCCACTACCAAAGTAGAAAGATTGCGGCTGAAGAAGTAGCGAATTTGGTGTTTGCAACTGAAGAGCATCCAGCCGAAGGATCTGCAGTGCGTCATACCCGTCCCGAGAATATGGTCAAGATGATCACGTGCTGTGTCGGAGTTCGAACTTTGTCTTGGACCGCATAAAGTCGCGTCCCTTCGCGCCCTCCATCGTCAGCCTCTCTTTCCCTCCTACCACCACCTCTTCTGCGAGAAAAACTCCTACCTCAGCATGAGGACTCCACCGTATGCCGCTCATTAATCCAGGTAAGCAGCTCTCCTCCACTCATCGCAGCTTCCCTGACGTCCCATTGAGCAGAGTGTGTGCCACCTAACTACCGTCAGCCTAACCAGCGCATACCACCATGATCACCCAATGCGACCATCTCGTCGTCGAAAATTACCCTTCTACTCTTGCGGCCCATTTTTATGGCTGAATGACGATGCTGCTTCTTGAATGTGAGTAGCCATTTGGCGGCATACCTCCTTGCCACTAATATCTTCACTTCTCAGACACATACTCGCCTAGCAGTACCCTGTCCGAGTCCTTCTCCCATACTCCACCTATCACTCCTCGCTGTATTCATGTTACGACAAATCAAGACCCTTGTGTTTCGCCGTCCGTCGACTTGGGCGACCTCTCAACTTCCATAATGTGGCATTCCGATGTGGTCTCAGCTCCGCCCGGCTTCGGCCGCCAACGGAGCGGAGGCGGACAGGTCTGCTGGCGAATAGCCGCGGAAGTTCACGTCGTACGGAGCCAGCCCTCGACTTCCGTAATGTAGCTAGACCGATGGTGTCAGCCCCGTCCAGCTGTGCGCTGTCGGCGGGGTGGCAGACATGTCTGCTGCGCGGAAGTTGGCGCTGCTCGGATGTGTCCAGTCGAAGCAAGCCGCTGTCTAGCTTTGCGCAGTCAGCGGCGTCAGCCTCCTGGGCCTCCGAGGATGCCGTGTGGCATCGCAAGACTCCTATGTCTGACTTGGACCCTTACGGCTCTTGCTGTCATCTCATGGTGTGTTATTTGCCGCTCGCAGTACGCTCCTGAAATTAAGTACTGACATCTTCTGCCGTTCTCGGAAGCTATTATGACTGCCCGGTCGAAGGAAGAAGAAAAGAGAGAACAGCAGAGTTTGTCGAATTTATAATCTGTACCATGCGCATTACAAAGTAAAGCATCCCGATGGATATATCGGTGTCTCATTTGCTTGACCGACGGTGCAAGGCAAATATGTTCTTGGTACCGTATTGAGGATTCCATACAAGAATATAGAATGAAATAGGATAGTCGTTCATTACACCTCGTTTTTCGTTTGCCCTCAATATCCAGAAACGAATTGTAGGAGATGACCAACTGCCGGCTTCCGGAGCATAATTCACCGGAGTAAATAGTGCATATTTTTGTATTATATATTTTGCTAAGCCGGTGTTCCTTCATCAATAATATACTACCTACTACCTACACTACATGTACAAACCTGAAACAATAGAAGGAATGAGTTCTACCTGAAGATGTCTGGATCGCTCTGAGGGACTGTCTGGCTCGTTTCAGGGTATGTATGTTGAGCTGTGTTCAGATAAATGGGTGAATGCGGAAAGGCATTCTCGTAGTGCATATATTCAGAATTATTGTGGCTGCCCAACAGCATACGTTTTTGACTAGCCAATACAGCAACTTGCAATACTTGCATCTCTCTCTTGGTACAGTCTTCGACCTGTCTTTATTTGACATATCCCCCAACCCAACAAACACACTCACCGCATTTCTCCACCAGCACAAGAACCTCAGAAACCTGTATCTCCACCTTGGGCCTCAAGTTGACTCTTTGGACCTGCCGGACCTTTACTTTCCCAACTTTCAGTCGTTCGTGCTAAGATATTCAGCATCAAATTCCAAAGTGAGGCACTTTATCGCAAAACACATGACTCTGCAGCATTTAAGCGTATAGACCAACTGCGACGATGACGTGGAGCCTCTCTCTGAACACGATCTGCCTGATCTCCTGTCTCTGCAGGTAGACTACTCGACTCTCACTTGGTTCCAGAACGTGCTGGCGGCCTCTTCCGAATCGAGAAACAGCCTATCGTCATCCACGTATTACAATTCCCGAGCTCAACTTCGACATAGTGCAGCAACTTATAGCGCCGCTCGGGAAACAGCTCCGCTGCCTCGAGCTGGTGTGGTGAACCGCGATGTAGTAAGGCTTCTTACCAATGCTTGAAAATGCGAGTAAAATATTTCCTGTGTTAGTCGAGCTGTCGCTGGAAGTGCGGAGCTCGAAGATCGAGGGCGTTGCACTTGACATGGTATGTACACAAGCTCTCGTTTGATCCTGAATTTCAACTGATTTCGAAATCAGGGCTCGATTTTGAGGTGTTTCAGGTCAAGCAACCACCTGTTGGCCATCTCCATCTCAGACTCCCTCGCAGAGTTGCTTTCCCAAGAACACGTTGCCGCTCTCGCCACTTTCCTCCCACCGTGGCTTCGCTACATTACCTGGCAGGCATGCACGTTCCGTATCGAACGCGAAGGACACGGGATCGGAATCGTGCAAACGAACCTTCCGCGAACCTCTAGAGCATGCGAGTACCTGCGTGACTGGCACGAAAAGAGTGCCTTCGATCATCTTAAGCAGGATTGTGACGCATAAATCGAGGCTGAAGACCTGGCTATAGTTTTATGTATAGCTTCTGTGATGCTAAGTCTATTGGTGATCACCAGCCTTCCCTTCGGGCTTCCGTGTTTTGAAAAGCCCCCGTTCGCGGACCTGCTGTATTATACTCCTCGCGTTTCCGGTGGCGAATGCTCGATCGGATCCGTTCACAGTATGATAACTTCTCCCTATATGAACGTAATATTTAGTGAACTTCTCTTCTTTGAGAAAAAGTTATATTTAGATTAGCTGGAACTCACCAACGACGGCCCAATTTCTCGTGCTCGGAATCCGCAGAGTCTCGCACTCGATCTCCCAGCCGCAGTGCAAACTTAGACTTGCGAGCCAAATGCGAAACATTGAGTAAGCACTCTTGCCGCTACCGTCGCCGCCGAGCCGCAACGACGCGACGAACTCGTCGTAATCCATGTCCGACGGCAGAGCGAATGCAAACGCCGCTGCCGCCGATTCGTGGAGCTGCACGCGCTCGAAGCGCGCGTCGAACGACCATGCGCAGCACGGGATGGAGAGATAGCCGGCTGCGTCGCACAGCATCGCGAGGACGGGCGTCCATGGCGAAAGCTCGTCGGCGTGGTTTGCGATTATGAATGTGCCAGGGCAAAGGAAAGGGTGCGCGTGCAAATTCCCATGCGTGGGATCGAGCTTGATGTCAAGGGGGTCGAGCGCGTGGACGTGCAAATGTGCTTGCGTTTCCTGCGGGTAGTGCGTCCAGGACGTACGCGCGCGGACATCTATGCCTGTGCCAGTGTACCCTTCGGCGACTAAGATGTGCACGAGGAGCCCATTGCCACAGCTTGCCATGAGTGAATCAGCCCCAAATTATTTCAGTACGACTATTTTGCGCACAATGGAAGAAATATTCTCACCCGAAATCAAGAAATCCGCCAGGAGGGCGAGGCCAAGAACGCCAGGGCACTTCCCCTTCTTCACTTCTCCGTGACGGAGTATGAGCAGGAGAAGGTCCTGCAAATGTGCCTTGCTTCCACAAAAGCATAAGGAACGTAGCTATACCGATGTCCTTTTCTTTTTTCAGCTTCAAATGACTTGTTATAATTCGTGATCCTTACCTCGAAAACATGCTTCAAAGGATCAGTAGCCTCGTGCCATTGGTATACAAGGTGTTTGTGGCGTTCGCGCATTATCAAGTAAAGATCCTGATATTCCTCTCTTGATACCAAGCAATCATGATGAACCCGTTTCTGGTAGTTCGTCGAGATGCCCCAGCCGTAGCGTTGCACAGTCTCTAGCAAGGCAAGACAGGTTCGGTACAAGCGTGAGTTTACGTCCCTGGGATCTGATGCGTCTGATTGAGGAACAACTTCGATACTAACGCGGGTAGCTTGATGGCTCGATTCAAGCGTATCTGAGTTTCGCGACTTGTACAGAGGAGCGCTTAGATAACGGAATGCCAGATGGTGGACTGCAGGGTGATAGTACGGCATCTGTTCGTCCGGTTTGAGTTTCGGAGTCAGTACAAGACATGACGCAGGGCCATTGCCCTCAATCTCGAAGTCTTCGGACGGATCGGACGAATGTCGGTGGGAAACAGAGTAGAATGTGCAGTCCTGTTCTATAGCTGGGTCCCGACCAGGACGGCGAGGGAGAAGTTTGCGGTGTATATTTTTGACAGGGTGGAACCCTCGCAGCTGAGGAACATTCTGAAGTTCACCCAGCCCTCCTTTTGGTGTTTCCTTCACTACCTCAGACCGCAAGATTAGAGTCGAGTTGTACTCCGGATGGTGGACGAGCTGCGAGATAGCAGCCTCAAACTACAAGACGAGCAGAATAAGACAATTGGAATGACTGTTCTTTAAAGTGTGCGCACGATCTCTATCGGAAAATCTGCGGGACAAGTACAGACAGGAATCCACTCCGTATCTTGAGCAACAGCTTTCAGCGACTCGTAAGTATCATTTTCTAGGCATGGCGAGGGTGAGAATGGTGGACGAATTGACCCCGACATGGAAGCCGAACGGCGTCTCGAGAAAAACGGATAAGACCAGCACGGAGCTTTAGGCAAGCTATACAGACAGCGCGATACGAAAGAAGAAATATTATACGCGGACAACGAGTTCAAGCATTTAACGACGGTTGGGTACAAGAATTGGGTAAATGCCTTGGAATTTGAGGGTTTGTATACAACCTAAGGTTTTGACCTTGATGGTGGTGGTACGAACCAAGGACGCGTCTTGAACTCGGACGCGTCCGACGGTCCGAGTTGTTGTCGACACTGCGTGGCGGTCGGCCACAATGAACACAACACTTATCCAGAACCATAACCATTTCAACCCTTTCAAGCAACGTCGGTGGACCGATAAAGCACAGCAGACAAGGTTCAATTCACTACAGAGTTCATCGGTCCCAAAACCGTGTCCCCAATCCCAGTTGCGTTTAAGCACGGCGGCCGATCACCGCCCAAATACTTCACCCATTCTACACGCTCATTCCAAGGCCTGGAGGATCGAGGATATCGCAAGGTGCATCTCATTTCTTTCAAATCATTGATTTCTGCTCATTTGACTTTGAACCTAGACGCTACGTCTCAAAACTGGGATAATTTTAAACATAGTTTGAAGTTGAGCCTGCTCGACGTTGAACACGATTTTATCTTCACAAGAAGCTAAGGAACATTTCAAGTGAGTCGAAATGTATCTCATATCACTTTCTTGCATTCACCATCTCTTTACACTTTCTACGTCAGATGGCCTCTCACTCAGTCCCTCCTGAAATAGCTCAGCGCGTCATTCGGTTAATCACCGACCGACACACGCTCACTGTGCTCGCGCGTACAACACGTACACTTCAAAGCGCCGCCGAGAAGAAGATATACGACTGCGTGGAATACTGTCACCACCCTATCGTGTACAGCCTATGTATGACCCTTGCCAGATGCCCGCGCGTCGCAGCGCATGTGCGCACATTTATACTCAACAGCCCGAACAGGACGCGCGACCGTGAGCGGGATCAGCAGCTCCAATTTTATGCTAGGCAAGTGGTAGAGAACCCGGCATACTGGGAGGCCGTGCATCGGGCACTTTTGAACCTGCAAGCGCTCGATTTTCTGTACATTTCCGACCCGACGTTCGCGAACTCCTGGATTCTCGAGCCGCCGAACGCTGCCAATTTCGGGCTACGCACTATAGAGCTACGCTTGTATCTACCATGGGACGAGCACGTTGCCTTGTTCTTGGATACGCAGGATCGTCTCCGCATGTTGTGCGTTGCAGAAATAGCCGAAAACGTCCCGCTCGCGCCGCTCGCCAACTCTGCCCTTCCCAACTTGACGCACTTCGAAGGTCCGCTCATGCTCGTGGACCAGCTACTGCGCTGCCCGATCACGCACCTCAAATGCCCCATCGACTCGGAAGATGCGGTCTCGCTGCTACCGCTCGTTCTCCCGGAACTGAGCCGGTTCAAAAAACTAAGGTCACTGTGTATCGTGGCTATGCCGCTGGAAATGGTGTCGTCTTCTGTGGCTGCATTGTCTTTATCGTGTCCACGTCTTAAGTATCTCTCAATCATTCCTTGGCCGATTGAGCACAAGCCGGTAAGCGCCTTCCGCGTGCCTTCAAACAATCCGCATCTGACTAGCAGAAAACTCCGCCAGCGCCTCAGGATCCTCCAGTGCCTCGCACGTCTCGCGGAGCTCACCATCATCGAGCTCGACGTCACGCACTGGATGCCTCTGCTTGCAGGCGCGCAGCAACGCGCCTTTGCTATCGAGCTGCGCATGGTCCTCCCGCGCCTCAAAGCTGTCTTCTTCTGGAATAGGCACGAGCGCTTCGTGTGGATGTGGAACCCGGACGACGTTGAGCCCGTGCGGGGTCAGCGTGCTGCGGGCGGGCATGAGGCGGCAGGCGGAGCTGGCGCGGGTACGGCGGACTCCGCCGTGACGGCGGCTGGGGAGGAGTTGGATTACATCGGAATAGAGGGCTGGAAACTGACCTGGAGTCAATCACATTGGATGGCACATGGTACGACATGGAAAAGCAGTGTGTAAAGAGCAGTCGCTTGATGCGTTGTACTTCATCTCTCACTCTGTAGTAGATATGTTGCGCATGTACGCTTGTTTTATAGCTTGTAGTAATAACATATGTTAGAAAATCAGACAGAGGTATCGAAATTGTGGTAATAAGTCATCCAAAGCAACGCTCAGCGACAAGTGCCTTGAGAGCATGATACACGAAGGATAGAAAGACATGGAAGGAAGAAAATAAATACTGAAAAGGAGGGAAACGTGAGTAGTAATGACAGCTCGTCAAATAAGCGTCCTAGCAGCCTGTCCGGAAAACTGTGCTATCTGTTAGCACTACTCTCCAGCAAACATGCGCACAAGCAGATATGCCGTCGAGCCACAAAAACGGACAACTTGGATGGGTAGTGTGATTAACAGTTTGATCTTGAAGAGTGTAGTGAAGTAACTTACAAGCAAGGCCCGCCACCGAAAAAAGCACAAAAGCCATGTATCCATTCACAGTTTTGTTTGCTCCCTCTTGCGCAGCGGTTCCTGTCGCCGATCTAAAATAGAAGTAACACATCAATCAGCCATTGCAAGACACTTCATGTTATGCCTTAACACATACACTACGATTGCAGCGAGGAGGCCCTTAAATAGCATATGAGTATTCAGTACTAGGTCAAAGAAGCATGAAACTAACATTCGACAACGTCCAAAACAACAGCACTCTAAAAATTATTCATGAGATGAAAACCACACTCCCTGATATTCTGATGGGATACGGACCTCGTTCTGAATGCTTGGTAGTAGTCCTTGTTAATTTGGTCGAGATCTGGCTTTGGCACTATCTTCTCGGGCTTCGAGTGCAGGACGGTCAGCGCATTCTCATACGCTGCGTCGATGTCGGCTCTGTCTGTTGGCGCGTCGACTTCAACCGCGTTGCTCTTAGCGTCGGTATGGACGACACCCAAGTCTGTGTTAACAACATTATCACCCTTCGTACCCCAAGAAATATCGCTATTGGAGATCGATTAGCAATGATGAGTGCAAAACACAAACGGAAGCTTGATCAGCACTCACTGGACATTTGCAAACTGGAGAGGATGGTCAGCCTAGAAAGAGAAGGCGTTAGAGTAAGAAACTCACGGCATAGACGTTCAGAACTGAGATGTAAGACGGTGCCATCAGTAGATACTGGACAAAGCTCGTAATCATGTGCCACGGTTCAAACTACAACGCGTCTCAGCAAGTCGTAATAAGGATATAAACCGCAAATACGCTTACGAATAATAGAGACGAAATAAGATAAAGACCATACGTGGCTATCACAGATATGATAATATCCCTGAAAATCGAATTCGAGAAGATATCCGTGAACTTGATACTCCCGCCCTCTTCATGGGCAATGTTCTCCACTCCTTTGACGGCAAGCAGGACCGCAGCAACCTACAAAACCATAAGCGTCAAATCATTCTTAAGGAGTAAGATATGAATGAACGAACGGTCATGTATATCGTTATTAACCCAAACCCGATGAAGGCGACGGTGTAAGCCCACTTCGAGCCCTGTGGACGATTTCCAAGCGCAAGAATAAAGCACATCAAGAGGAGGCCAAGATAAAAGTAATTGAGGATGAGGTTGACGATGTGAATACCGCTGCCGAGATGGAATGTGTTGTTGTCCTCCATAGAGTCACTAAGGATGACAAAAGTGATATAGTAATTTCCCTACGCGCGCTTTTAGCAGGAAGAATACAAGACCTAGAAACATTACTCACGAGTGCAAACCAGGAGAAAATCAAATTGTAAGTTTGGTACAGTAGCTCGACGTGGATCCAGAACTTGCGCACGAAGGTGTGCGACGAGCGATAGATGTAGTGGAACTTGAACGTGCCGTGAATCGCGGCGAAGAAAGATCCATTTAACCAGCGGCGGCGCTGCGATATGAGCTCAGGTATTTGATCGGGCACGTCAGTGACGGCGTACGCGGATTTGACGTAGTGCAGAATCCACGCGCCGCCCCTTTTCGAGACAAGTTCCCAGCAGAGAATCTGGACTTTAGTTAGGAAGTTTGAAGTTCTTGGTGAGAACTGAATGAACATACACGATCTTCGGCCAAGTACATATTTGATGTGAAGACGTCTGCGTCACCACCGTGCTAAAATGTGCGTTAGTAACTGACTTCGGCACCTAAATAAACACATACGAGCTTCTCTCCAAGGAAGTACTTTTGCAAAGGACCCTCGCCAGTCGGATCGTTCTGTAATGCAATGTAGCGGTACGCGCTAAAAGCGCCTGGCAATACAGTGATGTAACCAAAAATCGACTCCAGTGGCTTGTCTAGGATGTTTGACATCTTGTACTCGAAGTTCTGGGCAGCAACTGCCAGGAAGACATCAGAACAAGTCGAGTGTGAAAGAAACTTGTGGAACTCACCGAGCGGGTTCAGTAAATTAAGTCCCCACTTGCCTTTCAACGCGACGATCTCCCCACACGCACCTCCGACGTTTGAATTGATATCAAACGCTTTCCACAAGTGATATATCGACGTCGGACCTGGCTGGGTACCGACATCGAGTAACACGCAGACGTTTGGCTGGAGGATAGGGCCGAAGGCGTTGAAAAACCAACGATGCGAGTTGATCTTCTTCTGATTGTTTTCTTTCAAACAAAAGATAATCTGCACTGGCACCATACCCTTCTCCGAGCCCTCAATCTTCTTGGATGGCGTAACCGAGACTAGAAACGGTTAGAGAAAAGGTACAGAAAGAAAGACAATTGCTCACTCTGTGTGGTATATTCATAGATATGCGCAGCAACGGGCTTCTTGTTGACAACGTTCTTTGCGACACCGTCCTGGTAGGCACCGAGCGCGGCTATGACCGATAGTGTGCGCTGATTGATTTTCTTGCGCCCATCACTAACAATGCACACAACGACCTTCTTCCAGCCCTCTTTTCCCCATGTGCGCGAACGGTCGCGCGTGCACAAGTGTGCGATGTTCTTCATAACACCATGCATGGTTCGGCAAAACAGGTCGTCCTCCTCGTTGTACATCGTCATAACAATAAATAGTTCCGTGCGGCGGGGCGGTTCGTAGAGCACCTGGCGAAGTGTGAAGCCCTCATTCATAAATTCATTCGGGTCACCTGTCGCAGCCGAGTATCGCATGTGTGTAAACTCGCGCTCGTTGCGCATTGTACACCGGCTGAGGAGCTTCTGCGGCACGGGCGAATCGAAGACAAGGTTTCCGTGGAACAACTCGACACGCTTCATCGTCTTGTACCGCCGCGGTACGCGTTGGGGGATGCGTCCATAACGAATATTGTCCTCCTCTTGATCTCCCTCCGGATTGTCTGTGAAGCCGCCCGGGAACTCCATCTGCGAGCCCGAGTCCCGACGCAGGAGGGGTATATCTCCAAAATCGTCATTCGAGATCGGTTCTGGCGCATCATACGATGAGTAATGAGAGCTCGTCGGTCGCAAAGCCTGTGCTTCCATTCCAGGATTTAGGTAACCCGTATGCTGCGGCGGCGGCGAATGGTATGGGTTGAAGGGATCGACAGGAGGTGGGGGACTACGTAGGATGGGCGGGGGACTGAGCGGGTAACCTGTCGGATTCGGAGTAGAAAATGGATCTGGAAGATGACCTTGTCCGTACGGCGCATTTTGGTATGGATTTGGCGTTGCAGCGAGACCAGGATGGTTGGGATCGTGCTGGTATGCGTGAGACGCGTAGTTATATTGTTGCGCTCGCTGCGCTTCATCTGCCTAACAAATTGTCAGCTTTAGGGGCACTCTCTCGCTCGTTGAGCTCACCTCTGGAAGGTAGGACATGTCTGAGTCGTGAATGTCGTGCACGGTGTCCGCAGCGCGTCTTATATCAAGTCGCTGGCGCTGCGGTGTGAGGCGGTGATCACGGGCGCCGTGTGCAGTGCCAATTTAAAGTACTTGCCTAAGCGGGATGTATGACGAGGTTTTACGTAAATAGCGCATTACATAAATCCGAAAATAAGAAAAGAAAGTGACATGAAAATAAATTTATTCCTCGACAAAACCACATTGGCTTTGTCGATTACTTTCCAAACGGCGCTGAGCCTCAATTCCCGGGGGAGCGAACTGTTTTAGCACTACAAATTCTACTAATCCCCTTCATCTATACCTCCTTCGCTTGTTCACTCCCCATGTATGCCACATACAGCTTCTTAAGACCTAGACCCTTCGCACGAATCTCCTGATTCTCGCCCGGCATTACATCAATCCCATTGTCCGACCACTGCACGTTTTCTTCCTCACACACGCTGAAGACAAGCCCCTTTACCGGTCGACTTACACTCACACCAATGATTTCGCCTTCAACAGTGACCTTCAGCCCGGGATCGGGGAAGTTATAATAACGGTACGGCTGCGGCCAGTCCGACGTACGGGAAAGCACTGCACCGGTCTCTGCGTCAACGAGCCTCGCGCCGACCACAAGGGTGTGCGTCCGGGTGCGTCGCGGCTCCCACTGTGCCAACTCAGCTGAAAAGCCGGACGAAGGAATGGGGGGTTCGGGGACAACCATTTTCACGATCTCCGTTGTCTGGTTCGGCATGAGCACGACGTCTTGGGTGTCGTTGTGTACCCAGTTGGACTCGAGATCGACAAAGGAAAGCTCAAGCTTGGCAACGCACGGCGTCAGGGCTGAGTTTGTGCCCCACACCTCCACTTCTGCACTGACGCACGGGAATGTATTGAAGTCATAGAACTGGCGCGGCCTATCACAATCCCTGCTTTTCTGTACCTATTGGCAAGCCAATTGTTGAACTGTTTGATCAAGGAGTAAATGACGAACATACATTTCGGAAAATGCCCACAGTGCATGGCTTTAGCTCGCGCGCAATGCTATAAAACGCCGGCTTCGGCCGCATCTGTGTCATTTGCTGAGTTTATTCGGGAAAGTTTCGGTAAAGGACTGCTCACAAAATAATCTGCGATAGCCCACGAAGTAACAGGCCACGTATCGTTGATCTGCCAGACAATCGACCCGGAGGTCTTGCTCTTCCATGAGGAAGACTGAGGAAAGGAGGCGAGCTCATACACTTACGAACTGCTTGCCAGGACCTCTCCATTCCCGGCGCCAGGAGCGGTACGCATAGCTTACTGCATCAGATTGCAGAATCTGCGTATTATATACGTGACTGGAGTAATGGTCAATTCGTTTTTTCATGCCACCATGCAACTCAATAGGCTCACGTCTCCAGATTAGAAGTATACTTGAAGTTGTCACCCATGCAATATGAAAACCGGCGCTCGTGGCTGCCTGCCTTGTTGTGTTGCGCCATAATTTTTGATTGTGCGTACCGTTCGTTTTCGGGCGCGCCCTGCAGCCAGAAGTTGACCGTGCGCATGTCGGGCATGGCGGGCATGCCGAACTCACTTGACGAGAGGAAATGTTGTACTTCAATCAGCATGTAAACTTAACATTATATTTAGTACGCACCTGATGAATCGCCCGCCCAAGATATCGTAGTCCTGGTACACATTCGTACCCGCCCAGATTGTCCATTGATGCACATCGCCGACTGTCGGGTCCGCAGTGTCCCATCCCTTCCCGCCGTACGGCGAGCCGCGATGATACGGCACCTCATCGCGCGTGAGCGCGGTGACGATTCCCGGGAGTACTTCTTCGTAGATCTTACGAGCAGGAAGATCGGTTTCGACTATAGGTGAGTTAGCACACGAATATAGAGAGAAATGTCGATACGCACTATTCCATTGCAAAATCTGCTGATAGTCTACCGTCAATAAGAGCTATCAGTTGAAGAAGTTCCTCGAGTTATAAATGCTTACCTTCGTTGTTCCCGCAAAAAAGCGCCATACTGGGATGATGGCGAAGTCGACGTACATTGTCCTCAGCCTCCAGCTTCACGCTATCGACAAAAGAATCGTGTGCTGGATATATTCCACATGCGAATTGGAAGTCCTGCCAGACGAGCAGGCCAAGCTCTATTCTCGGTTTTGGTACAATACGAATCCGGATGATGAAAACACGGGATATTAAATATCTCAGCTCGCTCACCGTCGCAGAGGTCGTAGAAGACATCCGGCTCATAAACTCCACCGCCCCAAAGGCGGACCATATTCTGGTTTCCGTCTTTCATTAACTGGAGCCAACCGCGATACCGATCCGGCGTAATTGTCGTTAGAAAGGAGTCGGCCGGAACCCAATTCGAGCCTATTCAAACATCTTAAAGGGACTCGCGCAAAACGAGGATGCCAGAATATAAAGCACGCACCACCTATAAACATGCGCACATTATTGACTTCGAAGAGGAACGTTGTACCTTTGCCGTATTTATCTGCTTCGACAAGCGGCTCTTGTATAAGGCGTACGCGCCTGAAGCCAAATGGCTTTGATTGTTGATCCAATACAGCCGAGTTCTATCGCAAAAGCAATTCAATATCTTTACCCATACCTCATGAGAAAGGAGAAAATATACGTACCTCGCCAAACAGCGTTACTTCCAGCTCATAAAGAGTCTGCGCACCGTATCCAGTCGGCCACCAAAGCTTCACCTCTTCCTTCTCAAACGTCCAATGTGCCAGCTCTGTATCCAAGTCAGCTTCAAGCCTGAGCTCAGAAGCAACAATGCGAGTCTGCTTAACCTGGCCCAATGGCGTCCGCAGAACGATCTGCATAAATTTCACAGCCGACGTGTTTCCACGGATGGTGGCCTCAACAACAAGCGATGGCGTCAGTTCTGCGGAGACGAGTGCCTGTGGATGCAGGTCCACGATATGTGCAGTATATGTCAGAAGGCGGATCGGCCTGTAAGGTCCAACAGTGAGCAGTTCAGGGCCCTGAGAATCATTATGAGATACACTAGAGATAGTCTTTTGAGATCAAAGGTCGCACCCAGTCCCATCTATTCATTCTAGATCTTCAATAAACACAAATTATACATTGAGAAGCGACCATACCTCCAGTCATATTGAGCCTTTCGAGCATAAACACGGCTCGGGTCTCCTAGGTTGCAAGATCCTGCGCGAACTCGTCCATACTTCTTCTCCTGTTCAAGTGCAATAGCCTTCGCGCATTTGAAATGCAACAGTACAGTGCTTTCTTTCCTGAGCACAGAAGGATCAAGTCTGACCTAAAGGCGGTGGTTGAAAATCAATCAGAAAGATGCGGTGAAAGAAGACCCTACGAACGCGATACGTCCGAAACTGATTGTCAGCCTCTAAAATGTGGACATCGTTCTGAAAAACCAGCTGTTAAGCCTGGTTTGCAGATACGATATGTGGTATGAGCTCACGACGTAGACGGAGCAAAATGTATCTAATCCTTCAAAGACGAGCTCAACAAATTCTCCATCCGCATGGCTATCAACCGGCAGAGTAGTGGCATACAACCACTCGCGCTGACCGACCCCTGCGCAGAGGACAATAAACGCGAACGATTGGTAAGATCAAGTCAATCAATCAAGTACGTACATTGAATTTTGTGCTCATGAAAGCCTTCGAAGGGTGTGGAATCTCCTTCGCCTTGATCAATTCTACATGCACCTCGGAGGGCATCCCAGCGCGAACTGGATTCCAGCTGTCCAAGACATTGAGTTCGGCAAGGACATTATATATTTCAGTATCGCGTTCCTTCCACCTCCAGCCGGTTTTTAACTCAAGATTCAGGTATGCCATAGCTTTGATTCTCACCCGGACGAGATGGTTTGAGTCAACTTACGCTCGTGCGTGAACGAACAAACCAAGGCGTCACCGTGTTTATTTACCTTTGAGATAAGTGCCGATGTCACGTTGCCCGCGGAAAAAGCTCGGGTCTGTTCGAGCGTGGATACGATCCGTTTCGAAATCGAAGAAAAAGCGGCGGTTCTTAATCCCTTCTTTCAATAAACATGTCTGAAAATGGATCGCAAGGCGCAAAGTAAAAATGAAATATCCAAAACCCGCAAACAAACGAAATCTACAGCTTTGCGACGAAGGGCTGCCAATTAACTTGCTCCACCTTTAAAACGAGTATAATTCGGCGTCAGTGACAAATTCAGAATAAGGAAGATTCGAGAAAGAAGCTTAGAATAACGACGGAGGGGACGGAAGGGATAAGCGCACCATTTCTGGGACGAGCTCATTGACGTTTCGGGCACCTAACAAGCGCATGCCGAGTATGATCTCCGTCTCGAGGATGCGAATGAGCCGCTCGACGCCCGCTTCACCATATGCCTAAGGATATAAGCAAGAAAGACAGAAGTAAGGGCACAGTGAGCGTGACAGAAAAGGACAGTGGCGTACACTCTGCGCGTAGAGGAAGGGTCGGCCCATTCCGACGGCCTTGGCACCGAGGCAAAGAGCCTTGAGAACGTCTTAGGAAAAGCAGAATCAGGCGGGATACATCAGCGATCGCGTTACATCAGCTTACCTGTACCACGACGCACGCCGCCGTCCATATATACTGCCCAGCTTATTTAGTCTTATCACTCACGTGAGAATCCTGTTAAAACGCCATACCCTCAATCTTCGAGAACACATCAGGCCGTTGCTTGCGAAGGCGGTATAGCACGTCGATGGACGGCAGAGAGCTTCAAATTCTTGCCGTTAGGAAGTATTTCCAAACGTATTTCCAAACGTACTAATCAAGCTGGCGTCCTGCGAGGAAACTAAGCCCGGCAAATCGAAGATATAGAATATGAGTACCTGCCTCCATGATTAGATATTAGAATTCCATCCACGCCTGCTTCGGCAGCAAGGATGGCATCTTCGACACATTGTATGCCTACATACGAGTCAGACAAAGAACAGTGGCAAAGAAGATGCAGTTTTTACCTTTAATAACAATAGGTAACTTCGTTATGCTTCTAAGCCATGGTATCGTCTGGAAAATTGATGAGAAGACTTCTAGGATCGTTGATCAGGCTTGCCTTCTCCCAGGACATATCCCTATCGACACTATTCAGCATAGCCCCGGCCGTACCTTCGCCTTTCTCATCGACATCCGGCTCCTGGGGTTGCTCGGGCTCCGCTCCCATCCCCGCATGGAGCTCAGCCTCTCGCTCCTGATCCGCAAGCACGAAGGGCGCGTGTATGTCTAGCTCTCGGTGCCCCGCAACTGACGCGTCAACTGTGAGGAAGATTGCGTTATATCCAAGGCGCTCGACTTCACGAACGCGCTCCAACGCGCGCTCGCCCGTAAGCTTGTAGAGCTGGAAGAATAGCGGCTGATCCGCAGTCACGCGTGCCTCAGCAATCTGCGCATAGGAGAGCGACGCATGTGAGGAAACCATCTGGATTATGCCTTCGCGTCCGCAGCCGCGCGTGATGTTCGCCTCGCCTGCTGGGTGCCCAAGCTTCGCGAGAGCCGCACCCGAGACAAAGATGGGGATGCGACTTTTGAAACCGAGAATGGAGGTCGAAGGCTCGCAGAGCGAGATGGGCCGCAGGACTCGAGCATGGAAAAAGAGGCGAGAGAACGCGCGGATGTTTTCTGCAAGAGCTGCCAGCGAGACAAAAGGTTCAGGAGAATTCTTCACAGCTTGAAGAGCTACGTACTTATTTCATCATCTGCTGCAGACGAGTAGTATGCCCATGCTTTGTATGAAAGTACCTTCCGGGCAACTTCCTGAAAGGTCATTAGTTCACTTCTTACTTAATGGGACATAAGCCTACCTCCATTTCCCGGACATTTAGCACCCTGCTGAGCGGCGGCTTCTCTTTCTGTGCCTTCTCCACCCTCAACTCGTCCTGCGTCTTTTTCTTCTCCGCATTTGCCTGCTCGATCGCTTGCGCTGCTCCGGCATCCAGCGTGCCAAGATGCTTTTGCGGTGGGAGGTTCTTTTCAAGCGCATCCGGAGGATGTATTGGCTCGTAGGCTGCTGTTGCATCCTTTCCCGCGTATTTGAGAATAATCTTTGCTCCTCCGGGGTGTTCCTTTCTCAAACTTAGCAGGTTACGGCACGCACGCAGCAAACATGCTCACCGGCAGAAATTCGGTCACGTCGTATACTTTGTTCTGGATAATAACCCAGCACGATCTGTAGACTATGAGTACAAGTCATCGTTAAGTTGCTCTAACAAAATCACGTACGTTGAAGAATCATGCTGTGCAACATCATCGAGCGTGAAGACCATGGTGCTCGTCGAGAACAGAACAGTATTCGAGATGCTTTAAAGCCCATCATGATCGTTATGAATTGCAGGCACGCCTCCCGCATGATATCCGAGTCCGAGACGTCGGTCCGTCGCGTCCCGTCCGTAACCGCTTGGGATGGCATTATGTAATTAACTTATTAGGTAAGTGCGTCGCTTTTGCAACTTGTTCGTGTTTATTGGTTTACTAACATCATGACCCTGAAGACACAAGCTCATGCAACATGAAAATTCTTAAGGATGCAATGATCTTTTCTCCCGCCAGAACTATGGTTGCAAATATCTTCTAGACCACATTCGATCCCGCAAGAGAGCCCGAGACGATTTCTCTCTTTGCCTCGATGACGCGCCATGCAAGAGAAGAGCAGCATGCAAAAGTTTTATGCGTCAAACGGACTCTGGCCCTCGCTTCAGGTTGCGAAATCTATAGTCGGGCGGTTCGCGCAGCCCGCGCCTCTCCATATTTGGGCAGCATTTCACAAGCATAAGGAGCGGGTTCTTCCCGACTTCGATTGCACGCACCTGCGGGGCAGCAGTCGACAAACCGGTGTAGCGCCTTCGCCCTGTCGAGCACGATACACCGCAGTGCGGGAAGCTCCATGCTATAATAATGAACACCCGGGATACCGGTAGCCGCACGGCGGACATGCGCTAGAGAAAATCGGGCGGCCAGAGGTAGTTACCTCTGCTGAGAGAAAGCTCGAGTGAGCCATGTCGCGCACGACGCAGCCGCTACGACGTGCTGGTTACGCATGAGCTCGCTTTTCCAATCGATACGCCAGATTACAAAGAGGTCGAAATGGAAGTGGCTGTCAAAGCCCTTATTTGCACCGGGAGCGCTGGACTAACTTATATCTCTCCAGATCATGCTTGAAAAAAAAATCGGTCGCGGGAGCGCGAAAGCACGAGGAGATTCGGGCTGGATGACTCTGAGGAATACAAGTCTTGAGTCACAGGAAATCCATCATATTCGAGTTTCAACCCCTCTCAGACGCCTGGACAGTTAGCTCCAAATACGACTCGATTCATAGAAATACAATTCCATTCGATGTTACAGTTCAGCAATGTTCAGTGGCGTCCCGAGAGGAAGAGATAAAATACTGCAATTTCCCAGTAATTTTCGATCAAACTTGGGTGTCACCTTCCCTTTCTTGTCCAGTCTCTCCCCATTCATTCCGTCTCGATGAAGGCCCCGCGATGCACGGCTCCTCATCCAACGTGAGATTGAGCTCAACGCCTGGACATCCGATCCCCGACTGAGGCCTGTTCGCTACTTGCGGCGCATACATCGTGCTGTCCACGGTGCATTCGTTCCCTAAACCGGCTTCAGCGGAAGAGGCGCCCGTTGAGACTGCTGGCGCGACAAGCGAAGAACCAGAATTGACTTCATCTCCCACGGAGAACGCGTTGACACCGGAGGGCGGTCGGTCGGAGTACACGACAGACGAGCGCGCGCCGATTTTGCGCAGGTGCAGTGTGATACGGGACATCATTGTGACAGTGATGCTGCAAGACGTAGTGTCAGAAAGACGTGGAAAAGAAAGAAACCAAGGGTAAAGTTATTACAGCTGAGCATATTGACCAAGAATGTTCTTAAGACCCGGCTATGTGAAATAATTAGAGTACAGTCAAAGATAAAACACACTGGTTCAACACTTACCGGGGCGACTACGATCATAATCGTCAAGGCCTGCTACTGTAAGCTTAACATAAAACGCGAGCGACATAAACTTACGAGGTTCGCCGTGAAGACGACACTATAATAGAGTACTCCGTCACTCATTAACGTCTTCAAAAGCATGCTAGACATGCAATTGCGCCTCGCGCCGGCAGTTTTAAAAAGGATAAGGACTATGACTGCGGTGTCGAAGATGAGAGGGGCGGCGGCTGAGAGAGATGCCCAGTCCCTTCTTTGGGTATTGAAGATCAGGCTGCAGCCGTGTATACCAGGAGTGCGTGGTACGGCTGGCGTCGAATAAGTATGGGAATACCAGTCAGAAGAAACATAATCATTGGTCAAGAAAAGGACATACGTATCCCCATCGAGAGAATCCAAGAATAAAGGACGACCTGGACGATCCAAAAAAATACGAGTATGGCTTGGACAGGCCGGCAGTCGCCTCCATAAAGGGCATTCACTCTGCGGCTGGCATCTCAACAGCAATTCCGATATTTTAGATGTCTCTGACCTTATGATCATCATGAGACCCGCGAGACCAAAGCCAACAACGACGGTGGCTCCTTCATAACGGACGAAATGCTGGCACGCTTCGTGGCTGAACTCCAGCGACAGGTATGCTGGCGGTGCAAAAACGTGAGTCCGGTTGTACTAGAAAAAGTACGGATTGCAAGAAACATACCGTAGAGGTTCACGAGGAACGCTAGCGGGAAGAAGTAGCGATTCTGTGAGAAGATGAAATAAGAGGCTTGTAGCTTAAGACACTGCATGTTGCTTTACCAATAGGAAAAGATAGATGACTCGAGCCATGGTCAGCCCCCGGGCTTCATGCGTACAGTTATCGAGACTCACTTGGTCCTCTGCGTCCCTTCCAAACATAGTTCACTTCGTCCGAGAAAGTGAGGAGGTGGTCGTATACGAGAAAAATATAGCTTGCGAAGCCAACATACTATGCCATTCAATAAGTCCTGGCCAATATCATTAAAAAATAGAGAAATGAGTGTGCTTACATTCGTTGCAATCCTTTGCATTAGCCATAGCGAAGTCAGTCAATTTCCTTGAGGATTCATTCGTCCTCTCCAGCTAACTCACAAATCTTGCTGTTCGTGAATCGGATTTTGCATGCTATCCGTCTTGTTAATTGCGAGATGGTTCTAGTTAGAGAGAGAGGAGTCCTGTTCTTCTTCCGAGACTCGAAGACGTTAAAATACAATAAGGCGAGCGGAAGTCATCCGAACATGAATGGAGCGAGCATGAATGTCAGGACAGCACCGAATCGCACTTTTGCTTCCGAACCCGTTCGAGTTCAGACTCCTTTGCGTCAATTAGAATTCAGCCTGCGTCCTATTGTTCACTGAGACTGTCTCGGTACTGTGCACATTTCCTTCTTTGTGGACGTCATGTTTCAGACGGTTGCCCATAAATGGCGATAAAGTAACTTTGCGAAGTGACTACCTTGACACACTTGCGATAATCCATGAATTTGCGATAGTCTGGGATCGGGTGGGAGTCAATAAATAAATCATAGTAGTTAACTTTGTAGATGTAAGACTCACGCCAAGTTGTAACTCTGCTAGATCACGTGATAATAGACCGATATGTCGATTTAAAGCCGATTGGCTGGCGAATGAGCTACGAGCGGGCCACGGTCAATTATGAACAAACGATACAGCACATTCGAAGTCAGCTTGAAGGATAGTGCTTTCGTCTGATGTGATGTAGCCTTGTTGCCACTACGACTGAAGAGCAGGAACGACATGTTTGACAGCAGCAATCATCCAAGAAATGCGCCTTTCTTTGGAGCACATCCTGAGCTCACAAACGGGTAAGTGTTGCATTGAGGGGTATTCAGGGATGATACAAAGTCTAAGACAAGGAGGATTTGCTCAATTTTTTGTGAGTCCCAAAATTCGGCCGTTGCCGGATGATTGGTTGCAACGTAAGTATTACTCCCACCAAAGATGCGATCCGGTTCTTTAGATCCACAACTTAAGAAATCAAATTCACACCTGGTCGCAGTAAACATATATATCATGCAAATGCGATCTGGCGACTCGATATGCCCGTTTCCCATTCTCTCTCACCCCACTATCCTTTCCTCTTTCTCTTTTTCTTCGGTTTCTTCAAGTTACTTGGAGCAAGCTGGTCTTGCATTCCATTCGATCATCTTTTCTGTTGCATCGTATTTACTAGATGGCTGGCCGGGATTCTGTAAATGGTGTGGCCATTGTTGTTTTCCCATTGTAATAGTTTGTCATAATGCTGATCATTGTCGCTTTACAGGAATAAACGAGACCGACCCGGACGCCAAAGTTGATCTAGCCCTATGGTTTTTCTTCCAGATTGCTGCAGACAACATAGCACTTCCGATCCTTGTCTCCACATTCCTCTTCGCAAAAAAGGTGAAACGCACTCCAGCACTGATTAATATGTGCATAACCTTCATCATCGCGGGTGTCTCCTCCTCACTGCTGTAGGTCGTGGCGCACCATCTTGTTGAATGGTCCATAGTGATGAGACATTTCAGGCTCTACGCTGGAAAGGAGTCCGGAGAAGAGCCAGGCCATGTACTATGCGCCGCTCAAACATCACTGCTTTATGGTGTGCTTCCAATGTAAGTAATTTCACAGAAATGTCAGAACGAACTAGAATGTACCGAATTCACACTCAGGTGCTCATTGTCCGCATTCGCTCTCATATACACGGTTTGGTCGTCCTTGAGTATCAAGGAAGCTGAGGGGACAAGTAGGAGTTATATCGCGAGATTCTCCCAAGTTACTGTAAGTACACTCACCTGTTCAATGCTAGCTGTTTAATCTTTTGACCATTTTCAAAGCTTCTCATCATCCCATATCTCGGGTTTCTCGGATTTACATTATCCACTTCGATTGTGAGTGTGCTGAAAAGACACGAATTACTATTGACTCCGACATTTAAACAGATCTCCGCCCAAAACATTGACAAGGTAAACCGAGCGCGACGATTCTTTTATTGCTCGATTAAACACGAGCCTTTGTAAGTCTCGGAGAACCAAGCCCTTATATTTTGATTGCACTGAAGATATTTTCTATTAGAACCAATGCAATAGGATTGTTTACCGCTGTGGTATGCCTGCTCAGCGTAATGCTCGAGAGTAAGTCCTTTATGATCCTCACTGGTCATTTAACGCGCTGCAGCTTACTTTATTATCCTATATAAATGTAGTTCATGTCGCGATCTGTATTTGGCGTGTCTTTCGGGCTCTAGAGGTAGACAACAACCCGAGCGGACGTGGTCTCGACAGGCAGCTCATCGTGCGCCTCTTTGTGTTTACAGGATATTTACTGGTCGCTCTCGCGTGCGCCTCGCTTGCCTTCTCGTTCAGATGTAATACATTACTAATTCGACACATTTGAACATCCCCCCCTCCGGACAATAGCTTCAGTGCAGCTTCCGTTAAGACTCCGAAGACAGCCGTTCCTGACATCTTCTCAGCATCAAGTGAGCGTTCTCGTATATTTAAAATTAAGTTCTTTGTTGACATCGTACCGCGGGATGATGATTGATAGTCGGGATGGCCGTATTTCTTGTGTTCGGGACTCACCCAGTCAGTAATACTCGCGCGAGCTGATGGAATTACAGTATAATGTGTTGCTTGCCTTGGACAGGACGTCCTGCGCGTCTGGGCGTTCTGGCTTCCAAGTCGCCCACCGCCGCTGCCACCCAAGGATCTTCGAGAACCTGCTACCAACCGGGTCTGTAATTTATCAGGTCCTCGAACGCTCGACAATATAGATCTAAGGTCAGACGCGGAGAATTTGCGTTCCTTGAACTATACAGAGCCAAAGAGGCATGTTTATCTGTTTACCAGTCGAGCTGATAACACTGATTCGGCGCTTAAAAGTCGTTCTAATCTGTTTTCTTCGACGTCCGTAAAAAACGCTTTCCGACTGGAGGAAGGGCATAATGTCACCACTGTTGGGCGTTCAGAAGAGGCATTTGACATGGTAGGAAGACATAATATTTCCTGATTTTGGGGTCCCATCGAGTAAGTTTCTGGATCACTACTTTTTCTCATATAAATCTCCTGCCTACATTTCTTAGTTTCACTCAACGCACTGGCTATGCTTTCTATCCTTTATATAATACTTATTTGTACCAACCTTGTATACTACTGAAAACACATGTATCAAAGAAACCCTTAGCAAGTAGTTGCCAACATAGTCCTATGCTTGTATTTCGAGCCAGACTCGCTTCAGGGCAATGCGAGCCACAAATCTAATAATTTGGCGAAATCCGGCGTGCCGACGCCTGCCGAAAAAAGCTTTGTCAGCGTTTACCGGAAATGCAAGGACGAAACAATGCTCACCAGTAACTGGGTCCCAACCCGTTGTCGATGTAAATCCTGCGGTTCCTGTTACATAGCATATAGTCATCAGGAAGGAGAGATTGAAGGAGAGGAGAAGCGTAAGTGAAATTTAAAACAGGGGAGCGTACCGCATCCTTCATTCCCTCCATGTGTAATGTCGTTAAATGCCCCAGTAAAGTTGGCGGAGTAGATCTTAAATTTTTTTATTGGACAAGAATATAGTCTTAAAGAGAAGTCGCTCATACAGTCGGGTTGATAAAGCCTTAGTGACAGTGAATGTCTAGTGAGAATCATTTTTCGTTCATGAAATGACGCGGGTATGCTCACCAACAGTGCTCTTTCCAACAGCAATGCGAGCGTCGTTAATAAGAGTGATGAGCGATCCAACCACCGGAGACGAGCAGGACGTCCCGAAGACAAGTTCAAACTCCCCGTCGATTCTTTGATTTGGAATATGAGCCACTAGCCATGAAGTGCGAAGAAAGGAGCTTACCCAATGATGTAGTTGGCACTTGTAATAAAGGGGAAATGCTAGTGTTAATATGTAATTTGCGCAAACATAGCAAGACTGACCCATTAGCACTTAAATCTGGAAACCCACGAACCTGTATCAAGGGCATCATTCAGTGTACAATTATAGTTTAAAGTTAATATTGCACTTACACTTCCTGAATTATTAAATTGTGCGGATGTGAAAGGCGGGGGGTTGTTCGTCAGGAAGCTCGTTACGGCGTCGGCCTGATATGACGGCATAGCGAAGAAATTGCTAAAGCCACCACCACTAAAAATGACCTGCTCGCATGCACCCTCTGGGTCGTTTACTGTATTTCCCGGGTCGATTTGAGTGGCTCCGACCTGAAATGTAAGTTTAGCACAAAAGGAGCATTCTAGAGAGAAAACAAAAATGTGTGGCGTACCGCAGTGATGAATGGGCAGGTCACTGGGAAGCCAGGATTGAATTTAGTACCACTTTCTGAGGGTTGATCTTGAGATATTGTCGATAATGATTAGTTTTCAGGACGCCTAGGGATCTGCCTAGTCACTGACTTTGTGTGTTCAGGCATGCACCTCCACCCCCTGCGACCCCGTCATCACCTGAGCTATAGAGCACTGTAGTTCCCATAAGCCCGATCTTTCACGGATCAGTCAGAGATATGCAACTGATGAGAATTCCGAGTTTGAACACACCTTCCCATATTCATTACATTGTCGAGTGGCATAGGCCAAGGTGACGGATGCCTCGTCTTGGCCATAAGAAACAGAGACAACCTATAACCTGGCGTTAGACGCACACCAGTTTGGATAACAAAGAGTTCCTGACGTTTGGAGGTGCTAAGATCCCACAGGACTCGGCACCTACAAGATGATGTGAGACGAGCACATACGGAGTATACTAAATCTACCTTTGAAACCACCTGGAAGGGTGTCTGGATAGATTCCATCGAAATCAGGACTGTCGCCGCCTGCAACATATGTGAGGATCGAAACGTTATAGAATACAAGAGTGTCTACCTTCGAAAGTGCAGAAAGAGCCATCAACGGCGTCAAGCCAGTTATCGAACGAAGCACCTTGACAGATAATCGGCTGTGATTCATTAAAGCACCGTGATTTAAAGCTTACCTTCGACCTCATCGCCAGTTTGAAGTAAAGTTATTGTCTGCGGACTCGTCAAGGTCATAGCATATTCCAAATCAAGGTCGCTTTCTCCATTGAAGTCAAAGCTTTGGTCCGTAGTTTGATCGTCACCTAAATACAATATCTTAAGTATGTTTTCGATACGCCTACTGCTTGATTCATTGTAAGTGTACCTACCCCCATCAATCGAAATAAAAACAGGAGATACACCAACCATACTAGGGGAGAAGTTGGCGAAAAAAAGGTCTAATAAAGAGATTTCGTAAGTGGGACTTTACTTTTCCACGTTTTATTCACCTAAATCGCCTTGTAGAAAAGCTTGCGGAGTAAATTCGACTGAATAAAAAAGGTAAGTATATACGCGCTTTTTAATTGTAAGGACTGCGTTTTACGCACCTATTCCATAAGAATTGCTGTTAGTCGCAACTGGTGTGTAGTTGACAGAGTACAACGCTTGAAGACAAGCCGGTATTATCATCTCGTCGCAGTCTTCCAAAGTAGGGGTGATGGTTACTTCGGAGGTGAGGGCTTTGGGGCCGCGCAAATGCGAGTGAATCGTCGATTTCGATCCAGCTTGGCGCTTATGCCGCGGAACCGAGGTGACGGCGCGATGGTTGAAGTGTACAGTCGGCTGGATAATCTCTACGTGCTCCCTAATATGCTGTGGGACGGAATAGGAATGGCAGCCTAGAGAATCATCTTGAGCAAAAGTATACGTAAAATTTAATTTCGTATTCCCACTTACTGATTTGCTCTGCCCCGGTCTCTGTATGAGTGTAGACGTGATATTCAGTGTTGAGCAGGTCCTCGACTTCTTCTGTAGTGGCATTTGCAATCTCAAGCCATCCCTTGCTGGGGGACAGCTTGACTCGCTCTTCAGCAAACCCGAAGTCATAGAGCCAGCCCTTTACAGTATCGACGGTCGCAGCGCTCGGTGCGAAGGCATCAACCACCTGAGCAGGTGTCCAATGTTTTCCGTATTGTGGAGATTCCGGATGCGAAACCGCCATGAGCATTTCCTCGAGCTTGTCAACGTTACTCTGCGCTAGACCGATGCGCAGGGGAAGGACGCGATTCGGTTCGAGGCGTCCAGTCTTCACCCAGTCGAACGGTTCGATGGCCCGCTTCTCGTGCAAGACATGACCTGTACGAGGAGAAGGGACAGCCAGAGCTACTCCTGAGAGCAAAATAAGAGAAAGGGCTGCGCGCATAGCAGAGGAGCGAGTATCTGACTTCCAAATGACTCCTCGGGCGAGTCACATTTCATCTGGAGGAGAATCAGAGGTTTTAAAGCCCTGACTGATATCCACTCGGCCCTATCCTGACCGCAAATATCGAAATCGATACGACGCCAGTCTGCCTTCCATGAGGACATTGTTCTGTGAGGCTGCTTATCGCGGTTGAGAATAGCGCTTTTTTGTAGAAGACAGAGGTGCTATGGGAGAATAGATCTAATTTTGATCTTACAGTGAAAACCACAGTGTATCCGGGTTCACTGACGATGAAAAATGGGGAGTTCCGAAACATTTCGCCGAGAGTGTGGACACATTTTGAACCCGTGCGTCTTGATCGAGGTTCAGATGAATGGATGTACGAAAACGTGGAGGATTAGATATATCAACCACAAGGTACGCAGAGTTCTCCAGACAAAGCCATGAGTAAGAGTATCTGTTAACCCCTGATAACTGAGTTTCCTGGTAGGTAGCTGTGCCTATGCAATTGAACGGGGTTCCGAGTCGTTGGAAGTAGTAGAGTTTTGCCATGAAAAAATAGCAACGAATGGAAAGTAGCACATTACTGAGCAAAGATAAGCTAAGGCATCGGTTATAGAGTGAGATAATTTTACCATCTGTCCTCAGTACTTATCTAGTTGACGTAGCATCGATGTACAGTAGCAAATAAATGTATAAGAATTCAGAGGAAGTCAACGGAAGATTCAGAAGAAGCTGGCGAGCCGATGAGCGACCGGCCCTAAGTAAGAAGAACCGGCCCTAAACAATATGCGATCTCTGTACCTTATTTTATTTTTTGAGTGTCTGAATCATTTCAAATTGTCTCCTTAGGTCTCTCGGCTCGCTGGAAGTTCTTGAAACGCCAATGGCGACCCAGCCCTTCTCTGCATCCGGAGAAGATGTGATTTATAAACCTGTCGATGTTCTCTTAGAAGAAACGCCAATACCTGGATCCCGTCGGTTTGAAACATACTATGAGTTAGAGAGAACAGCTCGACTTATTGAAGAAGGCGACTACAAGCGAGTCTGTACTGTTGTTTTAAAACTCAAACAGTTGATGCTCTGACACCTCAAAGATTGCTCTGCAGTTCCCAGATGAACTATTGCATGACTCTGTTCCGGTCTATCGAGCTCTCCAAAGTAAACTAGGCCCAACAAGAGAAGCTTATGTTCTGGCCGACACTTCTTATGGGAGGTAAGCGCTCCAGAAGAGTAACGTGGTATCGGATATCTTATGGCTTTGAAAGTTGCTGCGTAGACGAAGTCGCTGCTTCGCACGTCGAAGCAGACTTCCTTGTCCACTACGGTCATGCTTGTTTGAGTCGGTAGGCGTTCGATTTTGCTTCTGTACGAATTACCAAACTGATCAAACAATGTTCGCAGGACATCTCGTCTCCCCGTTTTTTATGTCTTCGGGCAGAAAGATCTCGATATAGGATTATGTGTGGATAAGATATCTGCTTATGTCTCGGCCCAGGCCGACGGACTCCAGACTGTCAAAGTCCTTGAACTGAAACACGATGTTGCTTATGGATATCTCGCAGGTCAGCGCTCCCAAATTTGGTCAAGCGATAGGCTAGCTAATTTTTGCCATCGTATAAAAAAGACGATCTGCTCGGGCACTTGCGCTCAGCATTGGGTGATCGCTTCCATGTAGCGTACGACCCTCTTCCAAATCAGACTTTTCCCGAGTCAGCGACGAATCAAAGGCTCGGTGTATGTCGTACAGATGGAAGTACTGAAGATCTGATTTCTGGACGCAAACACATTATATGGATCGGAGAGGAGTCTTCGACTCTTACAAAGCTGCTTATGACCTCATCCGGAAACGATGTATGCACGTTTTATTTGGCTTTACGGTCATTCGAAGCGGTTCCTTACACGAATTGCATCTGTATACAGGTTATTTCATACTCGCCTGTCACTAGAGTAGTGCAGCCACAAACACATCTAACAAATAGACTTTTAATGCGTCGGTATGCACTTCTGCAAAAGGCGAGGGACGCCGATGTATACGGGATTCTTATCGGAACTCTCGGTGTGGGTATGCAGTCTTTACTTGTCTGCGATAATCTTTGCTGAATCTAATTTGAAGCATCGTATCTTCCTTTGATAACACATCTCCGCTCGCAGCTGAAGAGAGCGCACAAAAAGTCGTACACGGTATCTGTAGGAAAAATCAACCCGTCCAAGCTTGCAAATTTCATGGAGATAGAATGCTGGATATGGGTAGCATGCAGCGAGGGCATGGTGGATTCCAAAGTAAGGCTTCAGAGACGGAGAAACGTCCCTCGCAGCTTCTTACATCATGAACTGTCTAGGACTATCTCCGCCCCATAATAACGCCGTACGAGCTCGAACTTGCTCTTCAGCCAGAACCGAGTTGGACAGGGAAATACGTATTCGATTTCCAGGAGCTGCTTGCAAAGGCATCGCTTGAGGGTAAGTCTCACATTTCCCCCCTCAGTTAGTCCTTATTCTTCAAATACAGATTCGGGAGAAGAAAACAATGAAAAGGAGAATATTGACTCAAAAGACGGAGATCTCGACACAGATCGGCCGATGTTTTCCCTCGTAACTGGAACGTATCGACACGCCAAACGCTACGGAGATGGTATCACTCGCTTCCAAATTCTTTATTAAAACACTCGTGCTGACATGGTCCATTCAGAATCTTCGACAAAGAAAGTCAAACATGAATCCACAGCTGCAACGCAAGATCTGATACACCGAACGCAAGAAAGCGCACTCGCGAGGACAAGCGACAGAGCAGCAGGTGAGACATTCATTCACCACCATAGTTTATTTGTGATGTAGACATTCAATTCTGATGTTCTCTTTCCCTTTAGCGCAATTCCTCCACTCTCGGACGTATCAAGGTCTAGATCCGCACTTTGGGCAGGATGAGCCCGGTGTCCTCGAGCAGGGGCGAAGCGGGATTGCGCGAGGATATTCGGACGATCATGGGGACGGCTAGTCATTGAGACATTAATACCTGACTTGCATGGTTAAGGGGCTCGCAGTTGAAAAGTATAGGTAAAACGTTTCCCTCTACCATCTGTTCAGTATTGCTGTGGCGCTCACACTACTCTTCGGGTAACAGCAAATATCTGTGTCATGATTAATGTATCCAACTGAACTCTACAGCAGTTGTACCAATACTCAAAACATAGGTTCTCGACCCTTTATCCGTTGTGAGCAAAATACTGTCATGCCTGTCCTGCTTTCCTTTACAAAAAAGAAAAAAAAATCCTACCGCGTAACGCCGTTCCCACCAAGTAGGTGAGCAAGTTGCACTTTATTTAGTTCCTAGAGATAATACAAATGCCCGACAGCGGTTCACAAGCTTCGTGCTGACGCCACAAAACATGATGACGTACAGGTTCGAGTTGTACTAGTGATTTTGGTGCACCTGAATAAAGATTTCTAAGTTCATGATACTTTATTTTCGCTACATTGAGGATACAAAAGTCATCCGGGTTAGCTTAGGTTATTATTAGTATTACGGCAGAGTTGTGCTGTGATATATACACAGTCCATTCGTTAGGCTTTCTAGCATTCGGAAGTAGACTTTTTCCGTGCTTTTCCTTCGCTGTCTAAGGATCTGCTCTTCTGCATTTTTTCTCTTCGACAATTGAGCATTTCTAAAAAAACAAAGGTCACAATCGTTGAGTCAATGATCGACGAGAAGGGATCGACACGTGACAAGTGTCACAATGACTCGTCCGAAAGTTTTTGAACGCGAGACAAATTTGCACTGAGCTCCCATCTGGCTCTTACTATGCGTATGTTTTTTTCTATGTGTTCTCTTGGAGATCTCGGAGCTGATTAGAAAAATGAACAGTAAATTTGGAATCTCTCGATGGGCGGTTGCTGTTCGCCCTTCCTAAGAAAGGTGCATGCATGTCTGCGGTACTCAAGCCAACTGGTTACTGAAGCTTCGCCCAGGCCGATTGCACGAAAAGTGCTTAGAGCTACTAGCAGGTTGGCCTATATATTTTCTATGCGGAACTCGAGATTCAATAACGTGAAGTTCAGGTGCCGATATCCAGTTCAGACGGTATAACCGGCTCGATGTCTGTCTTGTCCTGAACCACGAAATCGCTCTGTATGAACTCACATGTTGTCATTTATTTCTCATCGTTCCTGATATGTTTCCCAGTGTCTTCCTACCCGCTTCTGATATCCCTTCGTTTGTCGGAAAGGGAAATGTCGACTTGGGAATCACTGGACACGATGTCATTCTGGAGGCAAATATGGAAGAGCATGTTACAGAGGTGCTGAAACTCGGATTCGGGAAATGTGCGCTTCAGGTGCAGGTACCCGAAGCGGGGAACATCAAGGATGTTAAAGATTTAGCGGGAAAACGCGTTGTGACGAGTTTCGAGGTCCTTGCGGGCGAATACTTTAGCAAGATCGACAAGGAGCTCGATTTGAAGGAGGGTAGCAGAACGCAGATCGAATACGTCGGAGGAAGTGTAGAGGCAGCATGTGCTCTCGGCCTGGCAGATGGAATTGGTGAGAGGGCTGCCTTGAGTTTTCTGAGTAACAACTGAAGTACTATGCGATTTCACAGTTGACCTAGTCGGTGAGCTCATCTGTATAATTCCACCTAATCCCCGTTGTTTATACACGATTCAGAGTCTGGTGACACGATGCGCGCTGCTGGCCTTCATGCTATCGCGACCGTTCTCCAAACTGAAGCCGTGCTCATCAAGTCTTCCAAGCCGAAGCACGCGTCGCTTGCTCCCCTGATCGACCTCATCACGCAGCGGATCGCTGGCGTGCTCGCCTCGTACAAGTTCGTGCTGTGCCAGTATAACATCCCGCGTGCGAAGCTAGCCGAGTGCGTCGCAATCACGCCGGGCCGGCGGGCGCCGACGGTCAGTCCGCTCGATGATGGCGATTGGGTCGCAGTGAGCGCGATGGTGGAGCGGAAAAATGTCGCTACAGTTATGGACAATCTCATGAGCACGGGTGCGAAGGATGTGCTGATATTGAAATTGGATAATTGTAGAGTGTAAAGTTCGTGCATCGTACGTTCATTTCTCGTTAACTCTTTCACTTTGAACTAACGGAAACTTCGCAGATAAGAAAAGGAAGAAATTATATACATGTACACCTCTACTTGCTTTCATGCAAGACGTTGTAATGCAGTCCCAAACAGGAGTTTGGCCGTCAAAACTGTCACTGCAACAATGCCTTATTCCAAGTTTGCGAAAGACCCAATCAATCATGACTCAGGTCTCAAATGCAAAGTGATATTATCGCATTCTCTGCTTCACAAGAGCTTATGTGAACCCGGACGATCTATAAGCGGCTCTTTCGTAAGTCGAAATTTATCAGATATTTAATACGGATGCAAACTCAACTCATATGGAAACCTCTAAGTCCACTAGTGAACCTACAGGCGAAAGTAAGGGCATGTATGCTTCGGGCTCGAGGCTTTGTGCTCAATTCAAAGCGAGACTAACGAGATTTGCATGCAGTAACAATCCTGTCTTTTTTCTTGCTGTTCGATGCCTTCGCCGCAGCAGAAGACTAGCATGTGTCGTGATGATAGGAGTCTGCTGCCCATGTCCGCTGCCTGACTTGCACGCAGTTGGAATGCGCATCAGGTTCTCCTAATATCATAGAAGACCACCATTTGGGATCCTAATACACTCATTCGCGGGGAAACCCTAATGGTCGCAGGTCTTACGTCCACCTGAGCTATCGAGCGCAGAGTCTAGAAGTAGAATCAACCACGTTTATCAGGAAGATATCCAGCAGGACTGTATAAACTTAGACAAGGACAGCGAAGCGGGCCTGCGATCTGTCGAAGAGACCCCGTATCTGCTTTACTAGCCTTGGAGCAGCTGGTGGGCGTATAAAACGGTACCCATCTTCGCCACTCGTTCTTGAGTATTTCTTGTTCATTGACTGAAATCATACAGCTTCTGCACAACTGTCTTCCGCGCTATGTTTTCTTATGGTCGCGGTCGTGGCAGACCTGTTCGTGGACGATCCTATATTGCCTCTTCAACCCCTCTCCGTCCCAACAGTGACCCGATGGTCATGGACGGTCTCAGGCCTTCACCAATCAAAGAGCTCAAGGTACCAGAGGCGCTTCCAGACCATAAAGGCATCGAGCCGAAGGGATTAAAGCCATTGGCTTCGTACAATTGGACTGATGAAAAGTCACCCACTATTCTCGTCCCAGGTATGTCTTTTCCCTGTCGAACTCTTGCTGTCGTTATACTGAAATCAATATTTGCTAGGCTGCCCTCCGATCTGGCAAAACAAACCGACGCCCTTTAAAGTGCCGCGCGATGATGGCACGAGCTTTGTCGACCAAAATCGGCACAGGGTTCCAAAGCACCCACTCCTCCCGCTCGTCGTAGCTGTCGACTACTTAAATCCGACCTTTGACTTTTCGTCCATCGATATCGTCACAGACCGCAACAACCTGAGAAAACTGTTGCGCTGGGTCGGGGACGGCATTGAGCGCGATTTCCGCATTGACCTCCAGCTTGCCGGCGCATCGACTGTACTGTTCACCAGGTGCGACTTGCAACCTCTTGAATTCGATTCGGGACGCCTGGGATATGGGCGGAATTTCGAAAAATACACTACGAAGCTACTTGCTGGCTGCGAGAAAAGCACGGGGCATCACAGGGTTATCACTTATGTGTGTTTTTACCATCTTTATCAGACATAAGTGTCTCATCGAATGGATCGTAGGATTACGGCGGGCTAACATTGATGCTGCGCTTCGAGGTAGATGCGTGTCTGCACTTCGACTCGGAGACGCAGACACGGCAAGACAGCGGCCTTTACAAACGTCCCATCAAGAGCGTTGACCCAGATGATCTGGCTTCCGCGTTGGAAAACTTATCGATTGGTCCTGACAACAAAGTTAACGTTATCCCTGCAGGAATTCTCGTTGCACAATCGTCGTTGATCGAAATGACAACGCGAAATGGGAAGCATCTGCAGAACGGCATCGACTGGCAAGAATACTTCCCTCAGCTATTCATCTCACAGACACCGCACCACTATCTCGGCGTACACGAGAGCGGCCAGTTCCGCCGCGTAGAGGCGCATGCGCTGAAGGATGACGTGCTCAGCGGGCAGCAGCGCACGCAGCAAAAGGCATACGACAAACTCCGTGCCCTCTTGGAGAAAATCAGGGAGATGGTGATTGCGCGGGGAGAAAAGGGGCGGCTATCGCTCGTTTATCGCATTGCGACCAGAAAACTAGAGGTCTTCGAGAGGGAGTCGATGGCGAGTTGCTTGCCAGACTCTTGGCTGAGTCGCTTCGATTTACCGGCGGAAACGTCAAAAGAAGTAAACGCTAAGGTCGTGGGGGGTTATCTGGACAATCCCTTGCAGCTTACACAGGCAACTACATCAGAATTTTCCGCTCGCGAGCCGACCTCGACATCTGCGCCTGCCGTTGCGCAGCCTTTGCCTTCGCCTGCATCTGTCACTCAAGCCACCCTTACTCCTGTACAGCACGCCGCTCCATCTACGTCCAAGACCTGGGCGAATCTCGCGGAGGCAAACTCGAAGAAGTTAGGTCCAGTCTTCACGCCTCTCGACAGTGAACAGGAATCGGGAGATGGTCCTTCTAACGACTCTGAATCAGACGGGTAGCTCGTCAAAGCTGGTGGAAAGGGATTGAATGATTATATGCATATTGAAACGACGAGCATGGCTACATTGAGAAAGTTTTTCAATTCTCAAATACATACAAGTACAGTTACATACAAGTAGAGGAATTCTTTTCCTCTTTTTTTTTTTTTTTCTTTTCTTTCTTTGACCGCATACCAGACTGTCTCTTTACGAATCTCGAATTGATCAATCACGCTGATGGTCTTTGGGCCGCGCCGACTCATCGACAGATACTCAGTTTCACTGGAGGTCATCATACAGCCTAACAAATTTTACATTATCAGAGAATCACAATATCCCTCGATGAGGGAGTTCAAGACGTCTGATAGCAGACTGAATGTGAATTCCATAAATTGATTAAAAGGACATCAGCTCCCTCGAATAGTCAATGCTCGGCTCCGGAAGTTGCAGCTCGTTCTGCTGTCGAAAAGTAAACGGTCTCCGCCAATGTAGCTCGTTCGAAGAAGCCACATATTTACCCGAAGTTAGAGAAAATGAATGTTCGATGATCGAGACGTTTAGAAAGAGCATAAGAACGAGTAATGATCTACCTCTTTCTTCGGAAGAAGTCTGGGGGAGAAGCTGTTCACCAGTGTTCATCATCGCCAGGGCTCGTCGTAGTGGCACACCTTGAACATGAAAACACGTCCTCTGTCTCTTGCTGGCCCCGAAATTTTTACATGACGACTTGTTTCGTAGCCAAAAAGGAGGCGGGGAAGATCTAATACCAATAAAGTTGCCTACCTGTCATAGTAAACGAGAAATCCTTAATTCAATAATGCCATTTAATATGCGAATTTAAACAACATGTAGTTTATGCGGGATATCCCTGGAATTATTGGCTTCGATTGTTGAGTGAGAGTACGCTGAATGCACTGCGACGGTTCGTCGGTTCTTGACGCGTCGGTGCAATTTCGAGAGGAACTTTCCGAAGAGACAAGGAAAATATGGAGCGCAAGTAGGCATTGAACTCTGATCGCTCAACGGGATGTGACAATCTTTCGAAAAAGCGTTATCATTCATTACAGGATCCAGAGGGATTACCGCCTGCTTCGTTACTCGGAAACCAATAGTTCTCAAGGCTCAAGGAGGGTCATCGTCCTAATCTCGTCAGTCCCCTCCCGCATAGAAGCTCGTTTCGATGATGATCACCAGGGGTGACGAGGGGTATTATCAAATATGTAAAGCCTTTCGAAGATTGTGAAATTAGAGCACTGTAAATGGATATGACAGAATTCCGAGGAAAGCACGGCGGAAGGCACTGGATGTGAGCCGCTTCTTCGGGGAGAAGTCGATTCAGAAAGAGTGATGCCAAGCGTAGCCTATGCAGTCTAGAGATTGGCCTGTTTTAGTTTCAGAGTCATTTTTAGGGAGAACATGCCTTTTAGACGCAGTCAGGTGGTGTTGGCTGGTTATCGAGTCTAGGCTGAACTGCCGTATAGTCGGCCCATCCCAGATAGTATTACGTTTGTATAAAAAGATGATGAATAGATTGATTCAGTCCGGTCCAGGCTGCGTTGCAAAACCGATAGATTTCTCAGGAAACTGTGTTCAAAGCGTTCCGAGGGCTAAGTACAGAAGACAAGGTCTGTTCAGAGGTCAGATGCATTTCTCCGTCAGTTTGTCCGCGGTTGTACACCAGCACCTACAAGAAACTTGAGCACGAGATGCGTCAGCGATGTGCTCGCGATGATTCGTGAGCACTTGTAAGGGCAGATGACTATTAGGACACGCACACACCATTCAACAGCAATTCAATGGATTAAATTGTCTGACTCCGTGTAAAAGTGTGATATGCTCCTGTTCTTTTGGAAGCGCTGACAGTCGGATTCAAAAGGAATACGCATCATATTTTACGCTCGCTGAAAAGAGTTGAGCTGACTGAACAAATAATAATAATAAATTCGTCAGCTGTCATTTGATCTCGAGTAATTTACCGGATGCCCCGAATCTTATCCTGTCTAGAAACTGGTCTGAGCACAATTGAACTAGAGCCAAAGCTCGATGTGAAGCTCTGTGGACTCGTCATGGAGAGAGGAAGAAGACGAAATGTTAGAGCAAGTTCCGCGTCGTGTTCAAGTATCAGAGCGCTTTCGAGTGTGTATTACTGACATATAACGTTTTTGGCAGATAAGTAAGCGTTTGAGAAATGCTGTCCAAATGGTCTGCGGCGGGCGGTGGGGACGGCGCCGCGTGGGAAAACTGCGCTTGTGGCGGGCGCTGCCAAATGCGTCAAGTGTGTCAAGATGGGCAAACTGCCTTCGCACTCCCACCGTCGTCGTCGTCACCCTGACCGTCCAGACTCCACGCAGCGAGCAAGCCTCTTTTCCTTCGACCACAACCATTTTGCACATTAACGAAGATTACGAACGCCCGTCATGCATAGCATGCACATCGTATCCTTAGTCGCCTTCCTGCTCTCCTCGCTGTCGTTCCCTGTATTGGCGCAAGTCGTCTACGATAGCATACACAACAAAACATCGTTGCAGGGCACCTGGGCGTCAGGTTCGAAGCATGTTGTTACAGGACCCGTGCGTACACCTTTATGGCGGTATCGCGTAGTGCTAACCATCGACTCTAGGGCTTTGCCAACCCGGCGAACGTGACCTTCACATACCCTTCAACTACCGGTATTTCTTACTCTTTGTTCGTGACAATCTATCATCAGTCTATGGCTCTCCTTGACAATGCTCTATAGCACCAACGATAACTTCTATGAGATTGCGCGCTATCAGTTCACTGCAAACGGAACGCAGCCTTCATGCATCGTTGGCTCAATCAGCTGGATCCATGGGACGTATGAGCTCGTTTCTAATGGCTCAATAGTCACGCATCCCATGGGAGATGGCTTCCAGCAAGTCCAGGATCCTTGCGCCGCGACATCCAACTTCGTGCAGAATTTCAACATCACTGAACTGTACCAGTCTTGGCGCATCTTCCAGGACCCTGTCGACGGCTACAAACTCCATCTCTTCCAATTCGACGGCTCTCCGCTCGCGCCGCAGTTCCAGGTTTCGACTGAGCCGAACATGTTGCCCACACAGCTCCTCCGCAACGTGAGCCAGGGATTTACCGAACAGAACGGTTTCGTGACGCCGGTGAACTCAAGGCTACGCCGAAGGTCGGGAGTTAAAACAGGTGCCGCTACTCGCCGGTGGGGCGACGCCGCAGGTGCGACCATGATGCTATGTGCAATCATCGGCGGAGCGTTGCTGGCGTTATAGAGGGCATATCCATCGTTCGTATTCACCCAGCACCGTGTCTCCTCGATTTCATAGTCACCTCATTACGAACTGTCGGACACCTCTTTTCATCCGCGCTCGTCGTTACCAACCCCTGTGTCTGGCACGCTACCCAACACTTTATCATTGTCTTGGACTCGTTTTTTTTTTATACCCTGCTGCCGCAGACCTTCCACTCTTTGACCCTCGTTCTTTCACACTCTCCAAAAGTTATTGTGTTGCTAGTAATCTGCTGTAGTCCAGTCGAATGAGTCGGGAGATAGACATTATAGGGACACGAATGAGTGTGCGACTCGAACACGGAGTTGTCGACGCGATATATTGTACGTAGGGGTCCGGGTCTATGATTTTTCTTTGATTCATCTTTGCTTTGGTTTCCCCCTTATAACTTGAACACTGCACCTCGCTAAGGACGATTTCCGGGAATTGCTGTGTCTGTTGATAGGATTTCAGGAATTCTATGACAACGTCTTGATCAATCAATATTGGAAACCAATCGCTCCGTTCAGACTATTTACCGGCGAACGCAACGCTACTCTGCTCCGTTTATACGGAGTCCTCGAACAATGTTTTGATAATTTGGACTCCTGAAATTTCGCCGCGCTAAACAAAGAATCGTACCGCCTCAGGTCAACTGCCTAAATTGCGGAAGTGAAGACTCATTCGGAATGTCATAGATAAATGACAACACCTGGTTAAAGTCATGGTCCGGTCCTCGGTCTTGACCACCCTAACCATTTCTTGTATGATTTCCTCAATTTTTTTTCTTTTATTTGTTCACTCAGCAACATGTATACAAAATCTCAAGAGAATCTGTTCAGCCTTTCTCATGGTCAATCTCAAATTTTCCCCAGTATCTCAACCGGGAAAAAATCTTCGCTAGATCCAAGAGAACTACTGTACCTCTCGATAAACCAATGAATGAACGAAGTGCAAAAGCAAGTTTTACGAAACTCGAGGTATACTCAGTTCAATCATGTATTGACCCATTGAAACACCCAGAAGGCTCCGAGTTGCTGTGGAAGCAAAACAGAGAGGGTGTCTCAAGGTTGTCTCAAGGAGCGGCCATGACTGGATATGTATATTCACCATCTGAGTGCAGTCTGGTGTACACGGGAGCTTGGGAAGCTGTATTGAAGCTACATTTACATGTACTCAATGTCTTTCGTCGCGTGAGTGTCGGAGCTAAAAATTTGGGACCGAGCCGCTGTCGATACGCGATACGCGTCGTGATTTCCGTGGAACGCGTCCGAGGACCGCGTCCAATTCCTCGTGTGAAAATTTTATTTTGTTGGAGTGTAGTCCCTAGGCCAATTATATCTGTTCGACGGGTACAGTAGAAAGACCAGTGTAAACATAGCCCGAGATGTCCACCGACGGCTAAGCACATCTGAACAACGTGCCTGTTGAGAGATTGGAATCGGAATAATAAAGGATGATTTGACTATGTGATAGATGCTCATTCAAAGATTATACTTGCCTGCTAGCAGGCGTAGAGGCATAGTAGCTTAATTGCAGCTGCGTTATATTTTTCTCCGTCGAGTTTATCAACATATCACAATCAATTAAACATACGCATCCTATGACACAAGTATTCGCATGTCTGTGAGAAACAGCACTGACTCAGCGCACATATATCCGTTCAGTCCCGTGCCAGGATGCGCATACGTACATGTGCACGGCAAATAGTATACCACGTTCGCTGACAGATCCTCGGACGTTCCTATGTCAGCGTTTATCCACAAGCGATGCCACGGTAGGCTCCGGGAGCGAGCGTGGTTGTTGAGCGGGGCGGAGCGTGCGACGGGAAAGCCTCGATCGGAAATAGGGAAGCTTAGACACCAGAGAGAGTAGAAGAAGACTCCAGGATGGAGAGTAGCCCGGCACCAGTGGGAAGCACACGGGATCGGCATGATGATAGGGGGTGAACTATGAAGAGGGGATGAGATAGTAGATGCCCAGGATCTACTGGGATTAACAGTATAAGGAGGACCAAGATAGCCGGAAGGCGAAGGAGCGGCCAAATTTGAGAGCGAGGAAGCGTTGCGAAAATATGGAGATGAATAGCGGCATGTAGCCGAGTAGATGTCGAGGGCTCCAGGGAATGCTTAGCACGTCACGGGGCGCCCAACATCGCTCGGCATGGGTATTGCTGAGTCACTGCAGTATTGCTTCATAGATGGACGAAATTACAGCAGCGACAATAGACGCCTTCGAAACTTCGACGTTGCATTGACCAGGGGCAACAACACGATGGTACATTGAGGCGAGGACGAGGACTCACTTGCAAAAGGTCGAGATCCGGCTAGACGCGCGTAATGGGTGGGACGTCAGGAACGCGACACACAGCTGCAATCGAACCACCCACGCAAGAGGCCGTATAAGATGGGGGCATGGGCAGCGATACTTCTCCTTCTACTTTTTTTCGATGCATGCTTCATAATGCTACGCGTGTATACAGGTTATTAGAGGCGTGTCCCACAGAGATTAGGCGGGAGATGAAAGGTACCATTGCTAGATGGCCGAGAATACGCCTTAACGAACGAGGATCAAGGAGAGTGACAAAGACGAAAGAAAAGATTGAACGCAGGTGTCAGCCACAGAGCGAGTCTAGATGTCGATCAGCTAAGCTCATCAGATACGTATGTTTTATTTTCATTGATCGTTTTGTTTCCCCTTCCCTTTTTTCTTTCGAAGGATGAATGTATGGGGAAACCTCGGGAGAGCAGATAGAGCCATAGCTAAGAAACGCCGTGCTGAGAAGAGAAAAACAGTCTGAGAACGCCGACCGGTTCTGAGGCCAAATCAGGGAATTACTTCACGTGCGGCTACTCAGAAGACATGACGCGGCCTATATTCGAGCTCACTCAAAACAAGTCCGTCTCCTGCCCTTTCCCGTCTTCCTCCTTCGCTCTCCCACAGATCATCTCGCTCGTCGTCGCTGCGCAACGTTCTGCTCTTACGCCGTACAGATCTCATCGTCTGACACCCGACGCTTAGCATCGACGCCCGCAGATCAACTACATTGTTATGCCCGGCGCGACCATGGCCATACCCCAAACGCACGGCGGCCAACCTATGCAGCGACACTTCAACCCGTACTCGGAGAATGGAGGCACCATCCTCGCCATCGCCGGCGCGGACTTCTCTGTTATTGCTGGTGATACGCGTCAGACGGAGGGTTTCAACATCCAAACCCGTTACGCGCCCAAGGTCTTCCGTTTGTGAGCATACCAACCGCGTCTTATCTTCTTTTGCTCTGCAGAGGGTATAAGCTCGTGTTGAGCGAGCTAACTGACGCGTTTGACTGGGCCGAACAGAACGGACAAGGCCGTACTAGCAGTAAATGGTTTCGCAGCGGACGGAAATATGTTCGTGAAGAAGGTTAAACAGCGGCTGGAAGTGCGTATGCGTTTGCCTTGATCGTCGTCAGATGCTCAAATATAACCCATAACCCACTGCAGTGGTATCGTCATGCGCACGCGAAAGACATGCCTCTCCGCGCCATCGCTCGTTTAATACAGACGATGCTTTACGCTCAGCGCTTCTTCCCTTACTATGTGTACAATATTCTCGGCGGGATTGAAGATGATGGTGCGTTTACTTTTACTTCGCTTGCCTATCCATTCTCCTTTCGCGCTCTGCACGCTCGATCTCGCGAGATTTGCCGAGTTTCGCACTTGTTTTTGGCGCAATTCTGTCCTCAGGTGACATTTGCAACTTTACTAACTGAATGTTTTTCCGCTTGCATGTTATGGGTTCCATCTTATCTCTGCTTCGACGCCCCACGTTCTGCACGCGCCCCTCTGTCCTCGCTTTTTACGCACGCGACCCGTTGCTTCTTCGCCTCCTTTCTCTGGTATCCGACTTTTCTTCTCCACGGAAACCCAAATGTTCCCTCGCTTCGCTCGGGCTCCACGGAACTTATGACCACCGACATGGCCGCGACATATTACTTCTTCGGACCGGATTTGGATTTGTTTTGCTTTCCACGCATCATGGATACACGTCCGCGTCCACGTAGGCTCGGGTGCGGTATATTCTTTCGACCCGGTGGGCTCGTATGAGCGTGAAGCATGCCGTGCTGCAGGCGCTGCGCAATCTCTTGTGCAGCCTTTCCTCGACAACCAGGTGCGAAGCGTCAATCTCTGTCATTTTCCATTTCACCCACTTTTAAGCTATATTTTGGCGCTCCATCGTTCCTGAAATCTATTTATTTACTGTGATAAATTTGCGACTAACTGTGGTCCATGCGCTTTTTATATTTTGGCGCAACCTTCACGCCGAATTTCCATCTGTCGCTCTTCACTTCCGTCATGTGATTCCACATTTAGAAATATCTCTAAATCAGGGAACTTACATGCCATATTCGTCCGAAACTTCCCCGACCTTCTTCCATGTGCCGCGAAGCGCAAATTTGCAGTCTTTTCCATTCCTAATTATCATCAGTTGCCTTAGCCACCCCACTTTACTTTTTCATGATATCATTGATTTTGAGTGAGATCTTTGATACTGACTTTTCTTAAATAGATATACTTCAAGAACCAGCAACCCGCACCTGGTGTTGCTGGCGGACATCCGATTCACCTTCCGCTTGAGCGCGTCATCTCACTTGTAACAGACAGTTTTACTGGCGCGACGGAGCGTCACATCGAGGTTCGTCCAGCTTCCGTGCTTGATTGTCACGAGCCTTCCCTTTTCCGCGACTATATGTCTATGCCAATAATCTGGTTTCCCTTCTCTTCTTGATGATTTGATTTACTTGTGTTTTGATCGCTTGAAATGTCTGTGCTGACCGAGATTTTTCCGTTATCGCTTGCTTTTCCCCTCGTACCTCCATGAATTCGCACGTTTCCACTGCGCTTTTCCCCTGTCGTGGTTTGACTTTGCGACCGCTTGCCTTCTGTCTCCGTGCCGCGAACGATCACCACGGAATCGCCTTATCGTTCGCTCCACAACGCCGTCCTCTCTGCGCAAATGTCGGGCATGGTCGACCTATCTCCCGGTATTCGCTTCCGTCCCATTCGCGCACTTGCTCGTATTGGTCGTCTGCACCAATGCAAATGGACTACGGCTCTCTCGTTCGGCCGCCGACAACCTTCGCGGTTTCGTAATGGTCTAAAACTGCTCTTTTCGCTCCTCCGGCGAAATCATAACAGGTGGGCGACAGCCTCGAGATGTACATCGTGCTTGCGAAGGGCCGATCACCTCAGGGATTGGAGGCGCTGCCCAGTGAGTCGGTGCGTGAGCTCACGACCCACACGGATGGAGAGCGCGTGTTTGTGATCCAGCAGGCGCTGAAGAAGGATTAATGGGATGATAAGAGCTGGTGGTGGGTTGAAGAGACAGGAGAGTGGGACAGAACGGTGACGGAAAAGTCGTTGGTCTGGTGGGGTTGACGACAAGTGACTGACGAACGAGTATTAGGTCCTTACGCTGGGGGCGTAAACTACGCGCGTATTTCTCAGACTCTTTTCATCCCTGTCTTCCTAACCTATCCAGAACTGTCATATCAGCAACATGTATTACGTTATAACTCGACTTTTTTCTTGCTCTCAGCCACATGTACTTGGAATTGTGGACTCTTGACGACGCCCGACCGTGCTTCATGACAGCCCTTCTCATTCTCATTCTTGTTCTAGATATATATTTCCCTTGTATTTATGAAATTTTCGAAATGCTCTGAGTCTCGACATTGTTGAAAGCACGTGTTTGCTGTGAATTTCAAAGCAGGTCGCGCCAGCAAGACATTTCAACACAGTTTATCGTTCAGTCTTTCAGCCACACATAAGAAGGACACGAGCATAACTCGGTGAGCCTCAACAATTAGTATCTGGGTGAATTGCGTTGCGTTGCTAATACTATCCATCAGACATGATGGTTAGGGTTATCGATGTAGATGAGGGTGTCGAACAAAGTCCGATACCTTCCCCTGGCAACTCACTTCCGACAGACGTAATGACTATCAATGAAGACGAGGGCATCGAACAAAGTCCGACACCTTCCGCTAGCGACCCATCTCCGAAAGGCGCGGCGTATCTCCCATTTGAGCTCCTTTTGCTCATCTTCTCTGAGTGTGGTTGCAAGTGGGATGGGGCACGGCCGTCGATCCCTGTTGGAGACGACTGCAACTGGTTGCGGTCGCTTCGAACAAGGAAGAGGATAGCTCTCGTTTGCCGTTCGTGGAGAGCCGTTGTGACGCCCTCTCTATATTCTGTCATCTACCTCCATCGCGTGGGCCAGCTCCCCGCGCTCGTCCGGGCGCTCGAAGAGAGCCGATCGTCTTATCCCAACGTCGGTTCGGACGCTGGGTAGAGCGCATATTTCTCAAGTTCTACGTTCCGAACATCTGGGAGAGCGTTTTCTGCGCTGATATGACCCAACTCGTCATCATGTGCCCGTTCCTCAAGACGTTGGCTTATGAACCTACTTGGGATGTGCGAGAAGGCCCCGCCGACTTATCGATCCTATGCATCTTTGATGCGCTGGACGCTTATCATGCCCCGTCCCAGCTGACGTGCGACATACGCCTCGACTATTGCTTGCACAAAAAATGGGTAGATGGTACACGTCCTCAGCCATACGCGTTCTTTCAGAACCTCCGAGAGCTGAGTTTGGACTTCGATCACGAAATTCCTATGTCGGATTTGCGAAGAGCGCAGAACCTAACTCTTCCTAGCCTCGAAGTTCTTCTATGCACAGTCTCTGAGGCTGTTGGCGTTCCGAACTTGGGTCTTATTGGCCGCACGTGGATTCTACCGCAGCTGCGTCGCCTCGGTGTGAGTCTTTATTCTGGTACACATAATGCGTCTACGCATCATGCTTTGTTGAATGGCCTCCAGAGCATGTGCAAATCGTATGGCCCTACTTTGAGATCTTTACTATTAGACTGCATGAACTCGTACAAGAATCCGGAGCGGTTACTAAGCGTGGGCTTCATCCTCGCGCTTTGTCCCATCCTCCAGCACTTTGCTTACTCGCATTTTTATCTGGAACCTTTACCAAGAGCACCATCTCCAGATCTATACCAAAGTCTGTCTCAAATAGAGCCATCTCAACCACAATGTGTCCATCGAGCGCTGCAGCAGGTTGAGTTCCTGTTCCCATCCTCCTTTAGGAGTTATCCGGGAAGATCGCTGCGTTCGCATCTCAGGCCTCTCGTGTGCCGTACAGCGTATCCCGCGCTCTCCAGAGTGGTGGTGCTCGATCCCCACCTGATCGAGATTCCCGTCACAACAAAGACTGACATCAGTCTTGATTATGCGAGCGCCTTACTGGAGGGGAGCGTGCTCTGCAAAGAAGGCGGCGTCAGCTTGCTGAATCTCGAAGGCCAGCTCCTGTGCGTTGATGATGACTACACTGACATGTCAGGGGGATACGAGGACGACACCAGCGGCTCCGAGTATGAGTCCGATGGGGATATAAGCTCTCATTTTGGCTTGTCGGATGGCCCTGGCTCGGATTCGGCTGACGAGTGGAATGGCGAATTGATGGTTACAGAAATGGCGCCTCCGTCTCCCAAACCGCACATTGGGCGCGAGGATGCGCTAATGATATTTGAGGACACAATCATTTCGGACACCGATGTGAGCTTGACTTAATGAGGTTCTTGGACGTATACACTGACTGTGCTCTGTAGACCATATATTCGGACTCGGAATCTCACTTGGACTGGCATTCGGAAGCATCGGAAATGCTGCCATCTTTCTATTAGGAGTCACTGTTTTTGAATGCTTTCGCTCGTTGGATCGATACCTATTTGTCAAGTACTCGTCGAGAGAATCTGTTCGGAAGATATGTAGCAAACTATACATATATTTCTCCTAGACTCGCAATTTGCTCGTGTTATCCTACAGATGTGCACCAGGTAGGTCTATATTCGCATAACTTCAGACTGTGCTGAAGGGACTGACGAAAATGAAGATTCAACGCCATTGCGTGAACTTGGTTTCAATTTATTTTAGTTCTGACCCGGTGCGGATCTAGAATATTGTCCAATATTTGGCTTTTCGTCGCGGCAATTGCCGACTTCGCCCTTGAATTCTTTTGTCAATCAGCTTTTTTCTAAACCTCTGTTCCAAAAATCTGTTCAGTTCTGGTTCTGTTCGTTCCTCATTCCTCAGAAATGAGAAATCAAATGAGTTCAAGCCCCTGAGACTGGCCTCTGTTAAGACCGCTATCGAAACTTGAAAGTCTCCCAGCCGAAATTCTTGAAAAGATATTCCGATGCGTCGAAGCCAAGCAATCTCCTTCGGTGCTCCTTGTGAGTACTCCTAAATCTATTGGTCCGTGAGCCATTCTGTCCAACTCTACCTCTTACTCCGACAAGCCGGCTTTTTACCCTTGTATGAAGCGACTTGTCAAATGGCATTTCCGTGCATTGGGCTGTACAAAGAGGTCCCGGGCGCTCGTGTGGATATGTTTTTGTCGCTCCCTACGCTTTCGCAACTCGAACTCAAGGAGGTCGTGCTACGGAATGATGCTCTTGATAAAGGCTGCAGCAAGCCAAAACCTTCGACCGTCTGTTGTGTGACGGTCAGGTGCCATCCAGATCCTTCGCAGGGTGTCAACTTCAATGTGGGATGTATCGTCTCAATCCTGGGACATGCGATACAATTTTCTCCTCGGATCAAGCAACGAGCGACTCATGTCCTTGAACATTTAGAAGGCAGTATTGTTTTTGTCCTGCCATGAACTAGTTCGCATGCGGACGAGCGCGTTCTACGTCTTCTATTCCTATTCTTCTGAAGAAGGCCCTTTGACGAAGCATCGTAATATCTTCGAACTTCCCGACCCGCCCATTGACTCCGAGCTTTACGTACCTGTCTTGGAGGCGTACTTTGATCACTTCTGTTGGATTTTTATGGAATTCGAAGGCGGAAATAACGGCAGGAAAGGAACTGTTCTTCTCTTAACTGACCCAGAAGAACCTGACGCCGAAAAAGATGATAATAATACGGCCTTTACCACAGAGAGTCTTAGGCACGAAGCAATCGTCCGGGCGCTGGATGCGCCAGAGGATAATCAACTTGTTGCGCAATCACTCTCCGTGGACCTTTGATCGATTTTGCTGCAGACCGATGCCCAGAATATGCACAGATCCAACACGCTTAGATGTCCACGGCGCGATCTTTCACGATCACTCAGGTTCGTTCCCGAGCCCCAGATCTTGCTCATGCGTTTGGCAACATATGGCACTCGCTAAACTCTATTCCAGCGTTGTATAACATCGATGTGAATACCACCGGAACATCGCTGGCTTTTAACTGTGAGTATCTCAATACCTTTTCGCGCACCGTAAGATCACGTCTGGTATGTACGAAAAGTAGATTTACCTTTAAGAATAAGTAGTCACTCAAGTCTAAACTTGCTATCAATATCACGCTCGAACAGGCGTTTAGGACACTTTCCCTCGCCTCGGCCGCCTTTTCTCTCGTACTGCCGTCCTTCTGCCTCAAATGCTCATCGGACCTGTCCAGAACAATGGAGACATTTTACACCACCTTTTCTACTGGTGACAACACCGGGTCAGTTTTCACTTTAAATTTTATGTAGTCGAATAATCGGGATACATTCACGGCGATGATATACAACTCGATTACTTTGCTGTCTTATTTGTGATAAGCTCAGAGACTCGCCGACGCATCTGATGGTTCTGAGTCAGACATCTGAAGTACATCGCCGTGAGCATACACCGTCATATATATCATCGAAATGAAAACATTACTAACCTCGCTTTCCCGGTCGAGCGTGCGCTCGTATATCGTCAAAGCCTCTTCTCTTCCGAGTAAAGGTGGAGGCACAGTCGAGAAGTTCCTTTCAAACACCATCGAGTCGCTTCCAGAGTCGCTCTCCAAATCTGATTTTGACGAATCTGAGGATGGAAACGCGATGGTACTATCGTCCTCGTAGCTGAGATCGCCAATCTCGCTATCGCGTTCCCCATTCGACACATCTTCCTCGAGGGCGATAGTGAGCGGCTGCTCATCACAATTTAGTAGACAAATATCGAGTTGCGCGAGAACGGCAGTCCATTCGCGCAAGGTAACGACGTACGCACTCGGAAGTATGCTTGTGTCAACCGGCATCTCGCGAAGACGGGGATCAAGAAGAACGATGGCTTCTAGCGCAGGAAAAAAGGAGCGTTGCGAAAGCATTTCAATATGCTTTTCGACCGGCGTCCCCGAAATACGCGTCGAGAGTAGCTCCGGAAAGAATTTGACACGACGCAACATAGCGTACACCACGCGAGTACCAGCGTTGCGATCCTGCTTCGGAACCAAAGACAAGACAGGAACTGTGTCGTGTGGGTACGTGAGCTGTTCGAGGGCGGGACAGTGAGCCAGAACAAGCGCAAGGCTCGGTGCGATCATGGTGTGGCACGGACGATTATCAAAGCACAGGGTGCGCAATTGTGCACCATGTGCAGCGCAAAGAGACTCAAGCGGCTTCGAGTGCGATGAAACTCAATACTGGCTCCCATGACCAGAAGAGATTGATGACGAGGTGTCGGAGAGCAGGGATCACCCAGTGCCGAGCAATGATCTCGAGGTTCGCATATCCGATCTTGGAAGGAACGTCGCAAATCAAGGTCGCAAGATTTGGCAGGGAGATTTCAGCGATAGTATTGATTAGAGTATCGTTGCTATATGAGTAGACCCATGGGTCAACCGTCAAGTGCAGCTTTGCAAGGTTTTGAAAGGATGACAGTGTGCAGCTATGTGCGCCCACGGTCCACAGCACAGGTTCATCTATGCACAATTCACGTAGACACAGAAGAGGCTTTTTCATGTCGAGTGACTGTAACAAGGCCAGGTCGTGGTGAGGGGTTATGCGGGTGTCCCAAACAGGCTTGTGCACCAAAGTTCTGACAGCGGGGCAAAATGCGACCAGACGCTGGAGATCTGTGCGATAGACGTCTTCCCACATCTGCGGAACGTAGAATGTACTGCGAATGTGCTCTACCCAGCGACCGAAGCCGAGCTTGGAGCCTCCGCGACCAGATCTACTCTCCTCGAGTGTCCGTACCAGAGCGGAAAGCTGACCCACCCGGTGTAGATATACGAGCGAGTAGAGAGTCGGCGTGGCAATATTCGACCATGTACGACAGACAAGTGCGAGCCTTTTTCTCATGCGAACGAACTGGAACCATGGGCAATCACGGCCAACTGGAATCGACGGAGTAGAGCCATCCCAGTTGAACTCTGAAAAAATGAGCAATAGTACCTCGGGCGGTAGACGAGAGATGCCCCTTGGGTTCGGTCGCGTACTGTGGTTAAAATCTTTGTTCTTGAATAAAGCCAATTCAAAAAATTAGTCTGGCAAGATATAAGGACTGATATCTCGCGTTTGACCTTGGCTATGTCCACGTCCATCTCGGGCTTGCAGACGAATCTTTCCGAATTTGAGCCGTGATAAAGTATCCTTCGCGATTTGTAGTTGAAGTGCCTATAATTTGAAGCGTTTTGTGGTCGAAATCTCAAAGCTTTGATTTCAGTGGCAGGTGTCGAAGATTGCGGCGAGGCAAAAGATACGTAGTGGACGATCCCAGTAACGGCTTGACAGTAGGTACCGTCTAGTTAGACATCAGAGACTGGATCTCTATAAAGGTTGGAACACGAGGCTTAGAAATGATTGAGCGAGAAAACCGTAGAAGCACTGTCGACAAAGGTGACTGAATTGGCGGCTCAGGCTCGATCTCGGTGCACAACGACGCATCGAAACAGCAAGCCACCGATTACCTTGCCGTGGAGAGAATATGTAAATGGATTGTTTTACAATATTGTAGACTTCTGCAATTACATGAAAGCAATCGTGACAGAACAATTCAACCACGGAAAACGCCTATATACCGGATATACCGAAGGATCATTTGAGCAGTTCTTCAACTACTCTATCTTCATTGATATTAGCTACGTTCGCACCGCGATAGTTAAGTCTTCGAAGCACGTCAATCTATGCTGAACGTTAGAATTATCATCTCGGCAAGCGGACCGACACACATGCTTACCACTTTGCTCCTCTCAAACCCGAGCCCCTCGAACTGATCCACATGAGCCTTTTCCAACCCAGCTATAGCCACCTCATCCCGCGGCGTCCCGGAACGCGACGGTTCCGCGCTGGGTCCCTTCTTCCCTGACTTCGAAGGCGCGCCCGCATATATTTGCGCCCAGTAGCGCGCGGTGTCGTCGAAACTTGGGCGACTCGTTGAGTAATGCTTTGCAACCTCAGCATCCTGTGGGTCGCTCGGCTCGGGTGAGCATAACAGAGATTGCAGGACTGATGAGCGTTGACTTGAGCGTGAGCACCGGCGACCACGCGTCTTTGAGGATGTCGAGGCAGATCGCGCCGCTCGCGGAAGACACATTCGGGTGGTACACCTTGGTGATGAATTTCATCTTGACAGGTTGGAAGGGGTATGATTCCGGAACTACGATGTCCTATTTTTGGTCGCCCCGAGGATGGATACAATGGTCTGTCATTGATGGTTACAAAATGCACGCGAGCCGGACTGACCACTTCGTAATGACCGCCCTCGTAAGGAGTACCTTCTGGGCCCTCAAAAGAACCTTTCAAGTGGTACGGAGAGTCATTTATAAGTTCTAAAGTGATCCTTGATGACTTGTCATTCTTGCAATCTGGTGGTCGGCGCGCGGAGTTTATAGCACGGTCAAATCATGTTCGGATGAGCGAGCATCTCTGAAAGACGACGAAAAAGCACACACCCAGAATTTCCTTCTGTACCCGGCGAAGTCTCGCGTCCATGCCAGCCGTAAGTCTTCGCCGAACGATAGGAGGCGGGAATGATAGGATGAAGTCGAGGTGATTGTGCGATGAGATGAGCTGTGATCAGGTCAAAGCGTGAGTGGCTTGAAACGCGTTTGCCCGTTATTACATAATATTGATCCATTGATTGCATCTGCCGATCTCCCGCTTAGCTTATGGTTCATAACACATTACAAGTAAGTGAACGAAATGTAACTTCAAAACGATGTGAATTATCCAGTTGCCCTTGAAAGAGCGAGCTTATTAACAATTTGGTAAAAAACAGTTGTTCAAAGTCCAAACAGCCTCATGGTAGCATTACTTCAAGTTGCTTCTTCCCGGTCCATTCATTGGCGCGGCTTTTGGTCATGGCTGTGGCCGTAGCACTGAATTCTGAGCGAGTTTGTGGGTTATTACAACGATGGCATTATACCCGCTAGCTTGTATTTCATCGTGATACCGGGCGTGAGCTCGGTGATGATACGGGTCGTTTAGACTTGATCATTTTCAAGAAAACTACTTCAATCGACTGAAGAGGCTGGCATTTCCGGATGGCAGCCGGGCTCGTACGCAAACGCCTTAATTTTGACTGAAGCGCATGCCGCAAATAGGCGTGCATGATCTCCGCCAAAAACTTTACAGGAACGCGGGCCACAAACCGATGGTTCATGTCTGACCCAGCTCTCGTAAACCGAACCTACGATCTTTGCAGATGTGAAGAAATATACAATTATTCCATACTCCGGCTACGAATACTGACCTAATGATTGATAGCCAGGAGTAGAAGACGTACTTCACTACGCCTCTCTAAATCCGTTGACTCTTCTATGACAATATCTGCTACTTCACCGCTTCGCGATGTGCCTAGCACAAATCCTCAGGAAATCCTACCCAAAATACTGTATTCCACAGTCTTTATGCTTGCATTGGGTTAGTCGAATATTGCTATGAGAATTATACAGACATCTCGCTCATGGATTCATCGGAGTCCGAGCTGAACATCTAGCGAAAAGTTCAGCGATTATAGCGAAATATGTAAGCTGAAAAGATCACCTGGTAGTCCACTGTGTCAAGGGTTGCCTCGAAAATCCTCAGCACCTCCGTACGACTGACGCTGGACTCAAAGACAGTCGGTGAGCGCTCGTCCTCTATGCGAAACCCGTTCCACTCATCCTCTGATTCTGAGCCTGGACCTTCAGAATATCCGTCTTCTGGATCGCTGACGGGTTCATAGGCAGGATCCTCTTCTGAGTCCGAGTCCTCTTCCATGTCGTCTGCGATCGAGATTTCCCGGCCTTCCCAGTTCAGCAACCGCACGCCTTCATCTTTGGCAACGGCGACCCAATCAGACAAAAACTCGCCGACCGCAGAATCGCTGTCTTCAATCGCATACAACGGCACAGGGACAACGGAAAACAGAGCATGGTGTAATGTTATCGCATCGAGAGCCGGGAACGCATGCCTGAATACGTGTATGGCATTGCTAACTACTTCTGGTTCACGAGGCATCGAAAGCAGTTCAATGCGCCGCAAAACTGCGTTGACGTGACTTTTGCCTGACGATAGTGCTTCAACCAACGTCTCGAGTAGTGCAGAAAACAATCCCTCTGAGCACGCGAATGACTCGAGTCTAGGGAATTGCGTGAAAAGAGACTGGAGTGTTTTACTTGACCCTGTGTTAGGTGCATAGCTGTGTCCGTGATTGAGTGATACGGATTTAAGAGTCGCTCTATAAGTCACGCAAAGTTCTTCGGACTGACCGGCCAAGTGTTTAGTGTTGAGTGGATTAGATGACATGGAGCTAGGGGCGATAGCAATATGCCATAATTTTGGAAGGACCCAAGACGTAATAAGGTTCTTGGTGCGTTCAGAAGTCGAAGACATGGACATGTTGCATACGAGCACCTCTAGACAAGGAAGAATGGCTTTTTCATATTCACCCCTACGTCGTGTGTAGGGTGATATGTGGAGAGAAAGATCGAGATGTAGCTCTTTTAGAACGGGGAAGATGATGTGGCTACAAATATTTGAGACCTTCGCTGGCGTAGTGTCATCGATGAGCTGGAGATGCGAATCCGGAATGGGATATTGAAACGTGTGCGAGTCGATAACATGAAAAAGAGACAATTCGACACGTAGCGGATCGTACACGATCGGATCGTATACAAGTTTTTCAACGGATCCTGAACACAACGCCAAGAGGCGTACGAGGTCCGAACGGCATATTTTTTGCCAATGAACTGGAACAAAAAACCTGATATATAAGTGTTTGATCCAGTAATCGAAATGCCTTTTAAGCCTAGGGGGAGCAAGTCTATCTTCCTGGAGTGTCCGGACCAACGCAGAAAGTTGCCCAACGCGGCGAAGGCAGGTAATTGAGTACAAAGTCGGTGCGGCGAGAGTCCACCAGATGCGACAAACGAGAGTGATGCTTTTGAAAGAGCGAACGTATTCAAACCAAGGACGCACAGCGCCTGTGGGTAGAAGAGGGTTGGATCTGACATTCCATTCGAGCATAGAGAAGATGTATTGGAGTATTTCGGGAGGGAGACGTGCCATGCCGCAGCATTCTGGACAAAGCATACGGCGGCCTTCAGAAACCGACTGCATATTTGAAATCAATAGACTCACTCTCAAGACCCATCGTAAGCATTCCGTAGCTAATATCGCCAGAGACTGAATTGAATATGTCGTGATAAGAAATCGGTTGTGCAATAACGTCTGTCAAAGACCAGGACGAGTCACCTATTGGACATCCACGTGAATGTAAATAATTTCTCACGCCTAGTCACGGCCATTGTCGGCCGAAACGTCACAAAAGTTTCACCTGACGCGGCGCTCCGGCTCCGCTCAGCACGGCTTGGCCTCTTGTAACTTGTCCTCCTACCACGACGACGACGACGAGCACCAATTCTCTTATATCTACGCTCTACAAAGATATTAGTAAACGTGTCTATGCCTATAGATACACCATCAAAATTTCACGTCGATAGCTCCTTTTCTTCTCGTGGCGACTCCACACTGAATTCATCTTCAAGCAGGCCTTCCCTATCCCGGATCCCGACGTCCGACGACGAGGACGGCCCCTGTCATATTGGAAGAATACGTTCACGCTACCCGAGCCTTGGGACTGTTGTTGAAGTTCCCCAAGTCGACAATGAAGGCGTGAGGCATGAAGAAGACATCTTCAAAGCTGCTTCAGCTCCGGAGGCGACGAGTGCATTTCCGCAAGATGGTGCCGGTGATAATGCGCAGCAAACACCTGACCCTGCCTTCATGGCTTCTCCTGCTCAAATGTTCTTATCCATGTTCACTCCCGCGAAAAGAACGTCGCCTCTGCCTGACACGGAAGGCGAAACTGTTACTGGGTACACTCTTGGACAGATTATTGGCCGTGGCGGCTTCTCAACGGTCAGAAAAGCCACTTCTGCGAGTGGCGCAGTTGTAGCCGTCAAGATTGTGAAGAGATTGGACATGGATCGGCAGGAGAATTCAGGCGAGGCGCGTCGGCAGCTGGACAATGAAGTGGAAATTTGGCGTACGCTCAATCATGAACACATTCTTCCCCTCTTTGCCGCAGAACGGACGCTGTACGCCGATTTTTTTGTCACGCTCTTCTGCCCGGCCGGCTCGTTGTTTGATATTTTGAAGCGCGACGGCCGTCCCGCTCTCCCCCAGGACGACGCCGGCATGCTTTTCCGACAAGTCGTTCGTGGTTTGCGTTACCTTCATGAAGGTGCAAGGCTCGTGCATGGCGATATCAAACTCGAGAATGTTCTTGTTGATGAGACAGGAATGTGTCGTATCAGTGATTTTGGATTGTCGAGATCCATCTCGAACTCGGCTGCGCCGCTGGAAAATCAATGCGGGTGCGAACGCGAGGCAGGGAATGAACATGCTCTTGATCGCGTGCGTAGGCACTCGACCATCTCGCACGCCACGTCCGCGCACATTCCAATCAAACGCCATTGTGGACCCTCGCGACACCGGAACTCCACACCCCATGGCAATTCAAGCGATTTGCCAACCTCTTTGCCTTTCCACCATTTCCATCCGGGTTCACTTCCATATGCGTCCCCGGAGCTTCTCTCGCCGCCATCATCAGGAAACTGCCCATTTCACGCCCAAACTTGTCAACCTAACCCAGCGCAAGACATGTGGGCGCTTGGCGTCCTTCTATATGCGCTCCTTTCTGGTCGGCTCCCATTTTGGGATGGCTTTGAACCTCGGCTGCAAATGAAGATCCTGCACGGTAAGCCTTGGAGTTGTTTGTCAGATGTAATACGTGATCATTGCTATGCTTTCTTTTCAACCAGCCACATACGACCTCCCTCCTGGTATCGGCCACGGCGCCGAGCGCGTTCTTAAAGGGTGTCTCGAACCTATAGTTCTTGATCGCTGGACAATTGACATGGTTGATGATGTCGCTTGGGGAATTGGCTGGGGCGTTGCAGGAGATGTGGATGTTTCGGTCTCCCCTATGGACGAGCGCGAGCTCGTCCATGGCACGGGCGAATACAGGAAATCGCGTCCGCACTCGCGCACCCGGCCATATCCAGACCATACGCACTTGCACACACAAGACCCGTCAGCATACGGGGAAGCGCTGACCCCGGTGTGCTTGTCCTCGGCATCGCGCTCTCACTCCCGCGCAGCTCGCCAGTCATCACATGGAAATGGAAAGACGATTGCAGAGAGAGTTGTGGGTGCTCCTCCCATGTCTGCCTCCGTCTCGAACACGATGAATAGCCCGTATCTCCCCGAAGACGTTTCCCACTCCTTGTCGCCTTTTCGCTCTTATCCCCCCGCACTGATTGCTACTGGCGGTCGGCGTGGTGTGAACAACTCGGGCTCCCGTATGTCTTCGACTTCGCGCTCACGTTCGGAGTCCCAGTCTCTGTCACACTCTCGCTCGCGCTCGTGGTCCGCGAGCCCGACTACGCCGCCCGATGCTGGAACTTTTGGATTTGGCCGCATTGGCAGTCATAATAACAACCATGCCGTCGATGAACAAAAGAATAAGCACGGAGACGAGGAATCACGCGGGCGGCGACGCACAGTTATGAGAAAGGATGATGGTGCCGGTTTTGAGACGGGTCTCAGTCCGGGTTTCGTTAAAGAGGCAGAACTAGAGCTTCCGGCGAAGAAATGGCCGTCCTCGCTGGACCAAGATTTGTTACTGTCGCTAGGGGGTGGCTGAGCTTTCGACTCGAAGCTGGGCTCATGCGAAGGGCGAAACCTTCGTAGAATCGTTTCATACGCGGGCATGGCTTGGGTCACGAATGGGGAGGACGCAATCGTGGACCTCTATGACGCTCATGATGTTGATGAATTTTCAACGGCTTTGATGGACATTCAAGAAAATGCAGATACTCCCGACGTAATTCAAGATCGTTATTCGGAATTTGGAGGGCCTTCTTGGTAAGGATTGGTAAATATGAAGAGGCGTATATCTCGACTATTTCTATTTTATTTGGGCTACATGTTGACAGATCGTCCCATTTCTCTATCGTGCAAATCCTCACTTCTGTATCATTGCTCAGGGATCCAATTCAGCAGATTCGTGTCAATTATTACCATGCAGTACCCCATATCTTGTTATTTATTCCTCTGTACGATCTATTCACATGATGTATCATCTACCGGCCTTTCCTTCTTGCGATTGTAGCTCGCGAACTTAACTCGGAGTTTATGCAATACAACCACATCTTTGTCATCCTTCAATGTGACCACCGATTGTCCTTTAGATCTCCATTTCATGTCCTCTGGCTAATCGGAGGCGACATTCAACAGGTAATGTGATGAGGCGAGATGGTCGATTGTCGATCGGCCGTCGTCAGCTTCGCGACACACGGTTCGTGCGCGTTTCTCAATTTAATACGAATTGTCACGCGCATCCGGCCTAACCTATATTTTAGGCGGCATTTATAGTCTACACCGCCAAACGAAAACAATTATACAGATGTAGCGGTATGTCGGCTTCAAGTTCTTGGTCAGCGTATGAGAGGCGTCGATCTCCTCGGACGCTTCAGGTGATTTAGGGTTATAACATTAATACTGTTTTGATGGTATCCTACTGCAAAGGTACCTCACAATCTGTGTCTTTTCACAGAAAACAATAATGGGCTTCATTATCCCATATATGATACTTATACTGTATATGACATAACTGCTGAAGATTTTCTACAATGAAAGGTTTGTCTTGGACACTATGGTGAAAGGCGACCTTTCGGTCACCAATGACAAAGCAAGAGAACCCGTATATTATAACCCTAAAACACTTGAAGAGTCCGAAGAGATCGACGGCTCGCGCGACGCGCGCTGACAGACTTGAGGCCGTGTAAGGTCATGAATAATGAGCTCAATTTTGAGTTCCCTACTGTGATCAGTAAGTAGGCGATGCGGCCTCTTATTGACATTCAACCAGTTCATCTACAGCTCATATAGTCTCGGAAGACCGCCAAGACCGCCACGACGACATTTCCTTAATATTCTTTCTCGAAGTGCGGTGTATCAGACCTTCTTTTCTTCGCTGGGCTCTGTAAAACCTCGCGTTATCGGCTTTACATATATAAGATCTCAAGCGACTTGATCATGCGGAAGGTTCAAAAGCCAAATCGGATAGTGCCAGTGCTTCGCAGCGTGAATTTGATCCCGAGTTTGTCGTAGGTTCTCTGGTCATGACCGGCAGGAACGCCTTCTCCTGAGCTTCTGGAAATTGATTCCGAGCATTCTTAAAGTCAGTCAGCAACCACGCTCATAAACTGGATTCGAAGGCAGCGCGCGCTCTATTCCCCCATCACTCGCCTCTCAGAACTGCAGCTCACTTCAACATGTCGTTGTCTTTGGCTCAGGCGCTGCTGCTCTCCGTGTGCTCATATGCGCTCTGGCGCGTCAGTCCGTCCATTCGTGGTCAAGAGCCCTCTGGCGGACATACCTGGCCCACCGAAGGCCTCATGGTGGAAAGGTAAACATGCAGTTATCTTTGCTGAATTAACCTAACAATAACCGCGACTGCACTGCGTCGTGTCAGGCAACTTCCACAAGGTCTTCGACAGAAACGGCTGGCAGTTCCATCACGATATCGTTGAGAAGTATGGCGGTGTGGTCAAGCTGCCCATGCTTTTCGGGGTAAATTATTCGTCTTTTTCAACTCGTTTCTGGCTTTCTGACTCGTAGCACCGTCGGCGTGTTGCAGGATGAACAGCTATACGTGACGGACCCTCTCGCATTACATCATATTGTTGTTAAGGACCAGTATATTTACGAAGAGACGGGCGCGTTCATATCGTCTGTCGGCCACCTAATCTCTCATTAGGCTAGTGATTGAAACTTTTTTAGGACGAATTCGCTTATTTTTGGCAAGAGTCTTCTCTCTACCCTTGGTATATCTTAACTTTAGAAGAGAGTTCAGGAAGCCGTGCTCATTCTTCATCTTTGTGTATAGGAGACCACCACCGGAAGCAGCGCAAGATGCTCAACCCGGTCTTTTCGTTGAAGCATATGCGGGATCTCATTCCGATTTTCTACCCCATTGCGCACGAGGCAAGCCCCTTGAACAGTTTTTCCGTTGAGTCTGATCGAATGTTTTCCCGCGTTTACTCCAATAAAGTTGCGTGATATTCTCGCTCGTCAAGTCCGCAGCGGCGCCGAGGAAATTAATGTGATGAACTGGATGTCCCGTGCAGCCCTTGAATACGTCGGACAAGGTGGATTAGGTTATACATTTGAAGCTCTCAGCGGTACCAAGACAAACACGTACAGCGAGGCGATCAAGCTACTTAGGTAACCAATTTTAAGCGGCTGTCCTCGTATCGCAATTAAACTGTTCCCCAGCTTAACGAACTTCAGTCTGATGCTACCTCGTCAACTCCTGCCGTGGGTCGACAACTTGGGGACGCCTGCGTTCCGTAAGAAGATATTTGAATGGATTCCGTACGATAAGTTCAAGATCATGCGCGAGCTTGTGGGAATCATGGATGTCACTTCGAGAAACATCTTCCAGTCGAAGAAGAATGCATTGCTGGAAGGCGACGAAGCCGTGAAGGGACAGGTTGGTAAGGGCAAGGATATCATGAGTATTCTACGTGAGCATCTCTTACTTGCTCTTCGACGCGCGGGACTGATATATGCACTAGTAAGGGCCAATCTGGATGCTAAAGAGGAAGATCGTCTGCCCGAGTCGGAGCTTCTCGGTCAAATGAGGTACGCGGGCTTCTCTGCTGTTATCGTTTTCTCGAGCTCTGACAATGTGCGTGCAGCACCTTCATATTTGCTGGGCACGAAACGACGACGGGAGCGGTATGCCGCATACTACACCAGCTGTCCCTTAATCCCGAGGTGCAGACAAAACTTCGGGATGAAGTAACGACAGCGCGCAGGGAGTACGGCGACCTTGACTATGACATGCTCATGGGGCTACCGTACCTCGACGCTGTATGCCGCGAGACGATGCGTGTTTTTCCTCCAGTTTCTCAGTTAACCCGAACGTACGGGAATTTTGCGTGTGTTCATAACGCAGGAATTGATTTTCGTTGTTTGACAGGACGAGGAAGGATGTGGTCATGCCTCTGCTTTGGCCGATCAAATCGGCCGACGGGGAGTCAGAGATAAAGGAAATCCCGCTGAAGAAGAACACGGATGTCATTATCTCGATTATAGGAGCGAACCGAAGCAAGAAAATCTGGGGCGAAGACGCGGAGGAGTGGAAGCCTGAGCGCTGGTTGAATCCGCTGCCTGAAAGCGTGGCGAAGGCCCGTCTTCCTGGTGTGTATGCGTCGATGTGAGTTGAAATTCTGTACTTTGGGTTATATCAGCTGAAATAAAAATTATAGGATGACGTTCATTGGTGGCGGTCGGGCTTGCATGTACGTTGGAAATAGTCTGTCGAAGAATACGTTCTTAGCTGACCAACATTATAGCGGATTCAAATTTGCCGAAATGGAGATGAGTGAGTGGTTTTAATTAACTAAGCGAATGGTCTCAAACATTAATTCTTGCGTCGCAGAAATGGTCCTTTCAATTCTGCTGGAGGAGTTCGTCTTTGCCCCCGGACCAGACATCTTCTGGGCGATGAGCATGCAGGCGTCGCCTGTGCTTAAAGGCCAATCTGGATTCTATCCGCAGCTTCCTCTGAAGGTCTCGCTCGTCAGCCACTGATCGACTTTTACGTTCTGTGTATAACTCGTGAGTGCGCTGTACTGGAATCTGCTGCTCTGTCGGGACGCTTGGGAGACGAAGAGCATTCGGTAGTTTTGAGTCTCAGCTTGTAAATGTAAATGTATTGCTTGTCACTACCTGTATTTTCGACCGTCCGAAAGAAATATAATGGCACTGAAACTGATCCTTGCGCACGAACAATTGCGGCTAGGACTTGTATGTAGGTCAATAGAAGAGGATAAGCGCGCAGAAGGTCTTCGGCCGAGTCGTGGCTTCGCGTATTATCGTTTTAGGCCGAACCTGCCGGGAAAGGCGCCCGCTGCATAGGCGAGTTCCAAATGACCAGATCAGCTCTCCTGTGTCAAATACCTGCAGCTACTTCGCTGTAACGGCGCACACCTTCAATTCTTTGTCAGATTGTTTTTCAACTGACTTCCTGGGAATTTGCCGTACTTCCAGGACAGTCCTTCAAACAAGTTATACTTAAAATCACGAGAATACGTTCCGTCATGATGCGCAGTTCCGCTTTAAGCTTACTGCCTTTCAGAACAAGCGCTTGATCATTCGGAGTTTTTTTTTTTTTTTTTTTTTTTGTGGGTAGGCAGCTCGAAGCCCCTGGCATGGGGTCAGATTTTCTTGATTTGTGTCCATAGAAAACAGCTCAGTGCTGCCTGTCCTCTTTCTGCGAGCCATTCGCTGGCACAGTTCCCAAGTTGAAATGGAGCCGCACGGGTCCCGCGATACTCACGGCCATGGAGCATAGTCTCTCATTTCAAGCTATCGTTCCAGTCTGCAGTCTCGGTGCGTTTCCTATCCTCGTTTCGACCCTATAATATATTACAATCAACCTTCGTCGCATAGGTCAGCTATCTGTATTGGTCCGGGCACGTCTGGAGGATCGCCTTGCTCCTCCTAGGTTTCAGAAACACCGCAAGTACTAGGTCAAATATTTGTTCTGACAGACTATTTGTAGGAGGCTAACATATCTTATACCTCTTCGTGTCTCGCTGGTAATCAACTGAACCCTTACAGACACATACATACGAGTCCACCTTGAAATTTACCTTCGACACTTCACAGCGCTAAATTCTTGAATAAGACCCTTGGGATAATAGCGAATTCGCACTGCAACAAGAAAGGTAGGTGTCATATGTCTTTGTAAAGCTAGCTTGAACATTCCCCTGACTGAGCGCCTAATCAAGCTGCTTACTTCCCCGTGTAATACTCAACTTTCAGTTCTCCGCCTATCTGTTTTCAGGTCAATTACATTCTTGCATACTTCCAGGATAACCGCGTTTTAGATCGCGGAAGTATGTCCCATCCGTGACGTGTGGAATCTAGCTAACTTTCATAGGAAGCCAATAGACAAGCATTTGGACATTCAGCATTTATTTTGTTTAGCATTGAATTCGAAGCTGATGGATTGTGGTTGGCGTATCTGAGACTCCGAGTCCGCTCTTATGCTTCTGGTCCGGTAGCATCATTAATCTCGACTATTTCCGAGTAAAAAAGGTCCATTACTGCAGCCTTAGCCTCACCTCAAGTCTTCAACACGCAAACATGAAGTTTCTCAAGCTCATTGCTCTTGCTAGTCTCTCGCTCTCGGTCGCGGCCTTGATTCCGCCAGTATATTACCCATCAAATGGTTCTTACTACGTGTATAACGTACAGTTCCAGCTTTTCTTTACCAATGCACACAACACCATCGCAGAAGGAAACCCGATCGTCGGTTACCCGATGACCCCAAACCACTATACTAACGAGCAGGTGAGCAGGGCTCATAATATTTTGATCTATTTGAAACGACAAGTTTGCACAGATCCTCGTCGAGACCACTGACTCGGACAGCGGAAGTAATATCGTCACTCTTCGAGTATTGGAGACCGCACAAGAAGACCCGGACGCGGGAGGCTACTGCCGCAACTCCGTGAATGCATTCCGTTTTCTTATAAGATGTATTAATATCTGATTGAGCCTCGTAGGGTGGTGTGATTGAGCATAGCGTGGCCGCCGAATCTTGGACTCTTCAGCCAGTCAATAATGAGGCTCTGCAATTCAGGTAGACGTCCGTCTGAGTTTTCACGTTTTTCTATCTGACTCAACGGAGCCACATATAGGATCGTCGATAACGGCCTGGCGATTACTCTAGATAACGGAACTGTGAGTCTACACCTCGCAATTTCGACCTTTTTGCCAACCTCACCCCTTGTTCCATATATACTCAGAAATACACTCAGCTGACCGCCGAAACCGTTAACGACAACGCCGAGAATCAACGCTGGGTGTTCGTCCCCGTTGATCAGATCGCTGATTTCAACGCAGAGAACGGTGTGCCTATCCAAGCGTAGAAGACTATATACAGTCGGGAGATTGTTTAGAGAATGTTTGTGTTGGCAAAGTGATATTATTATGAATCTCGGAGGAAGTGAAAATAACCAAAATAATATATGTGGGAAAATGACTTACACAATCCTCGTGATTCGCCGACTCCCTGCTTGCGTAAGCAGGCGCTGCTCGGTCATGGCCGCCTCTCGGCGGACGTCGGCGTCGAGACTCGCTCTACCACACACCACCATGTCCACTGCCGCCCGCCGCCTCTCCCTCCGGCCCTTTCTCTTCTCCCCGCCCAGCACCAGCACCAGCATCGGCGGTCACGCCCACAGCTGCTGCCGCCGCGCGCTCCGCAGTGGCGCGGCGCAGGCGCCCCGCCAGCGGCTGCTCTACACCACACACACACCGCGCGCAGCCTCGCCCGCCGAGGCGCGCGGCGCGGACGCAGGTCCACCGCCGCCTCCGCCACACGGACGCCCAAACGCGGATGCGCACGCAAGCGAGTGCGAGCTGCTGCGCGCGCCGACGCAGGCGGACATCGACGACGCAGAGCTCGACGCGCCCGCCCTCTCGCGCGCGGACGCGCGCCTCGTCCTCACGGAGCGCGCGGCGGAGGTGCGCTGCGTCTCTTGTTTCTTCTCATTCAGAAAGACAGTCCTGAACGGCTTCCGTTTGCTTGTGCAGCAACTGCGGCGCATCGCCGCGCGGGAGCGCGACACGGACGTTGCGCTGCGGATCAGCGTCGAGAGCGGGGGGTGCCACGGGTACCAGTACAAGATGGACCTGACGTCCGCACGGAATCCGGACGACTAGTGCGCTCCTTTCTTTTCTTTCTCCCCTTCAATCTTACGAATCTGACCGTTTATGCAGCCTCTTCGCGCACCCGACGCTGCGCCCGTCGAACGTGCTCGTCGACGCCGTGTCGCTGCCGCTGATGAAGGGCGCGACGCTCGACTTCGCGACGGAGCTCATCGGCAGCAGCTTCCGCATCGCGGACAACCCGCAGGCGAAGGGCGCCGGGTGCGGGTGCGGCGTCAGCTGGGAGCTCAAAATCTAACTAATTACTTTTCTGCTTCGCGATTTTCAGTTTCCTTCTCATCGTCTCTAGAGTAGCCTACATATACATCCATCCGCCCATTTACATCGAATGTAATCCAGTTCTGTATTCTGTACACATGCATTCAATCCACAAGCAGCACCGAATCAAGCACCGAGAAGCCGACTGCGACGCCGCCCTCGTCGCTCTCCCTCCCCTTCGTGCGCACAAGCCACGCGCCACCCTCCTCCCCCTCCTCGCCCTCCCCGTCCACCTGTATCCCTCTCCCCTCGTCCGCGGAACAGCGCCCATCCAAACACGCCGAGCTCGCTCACGACCTCCGCGCGGCGCGCCTCCTCCCCGCCCGCGCGCACGAGGTACCCGCCCGTGCCCGCCGGCGGCGCGATCAGCGCCATCGCGATCCACGCCGCGCGCTCGCGCTCCGGCAGGCCCGCGAGGAACGCCGGGATCGCAGCCGCGGTACACGTTGTTGCCCCCGCCCTCGCGCTGCGGCTTCAGCACGAGCGCCGCTGCGTCCTCCTGCGCGCGCGCGGCGCCGCCCGGCGCGTCGAGCGCCCACATGTCGACCCAGCTCGCGCGCACGGCCGCGACGTCCGCGGGCGTGAACGTCTCCGGGCCGAAGCCCTCGTCGCCGCTGCCGCCGCCGATGCCGGCGGGGAGCAGGAAGCGCTCGAGCACGCCCGGGCGCGCGAGCACCTCCTGCACCTTCTTCCCGCCCGCGAGCTGCAGCGCGAGCGTCGGGCAGTTCACCGCGCGCGCGCGGCTGAGGCGCTCGCGCACGGCGTAGTCCGCGGCGCCGTCGTAGTCCGCCGGGGTGTAGCCCGCGCGGTAGTAGACGACCGCGATTTCGACGGGCGCGGGGAGCCCCGGCGCGGGCACGGTGAGCGTGCGGTCGGGCGCAAGCGCGGCGCTCGTGCGGAGCTCCGCGAACGTCTGGCGGACGACGCGGATGGCGTGCCTGCGTGTGTGCGCGCGTGCGCGCCTGAGCGGGAGCGGAGATGCGATGCGCGCGTGGGGCACTTACTTTTCGAGGAGCTCGTACTCGAGCCAGCGCTGGTCGAACACGTTGCGCTCGCCGGGCTGCACGACGAAGAGGATGTGCGCCCTGCGTTGGCGCCGTAATCCGTAATTTAGTTAGTGGCGCGGTCGCAGGGCAGCGATTGACGCACGCACCCCGTGACGCCGTATGCGCGGTGCGCCGCGGCGAGGCCCGCGGCGAGCGTCGCCGTCGTGCGGTTCGGCGGGAGGTTCGCGCGCGCGAGGTGCGGCGAGCAGCCGTAATAGTCCGTCGCCGCGAGGAGGTAGCTTCCAGGACGACGTCAGATCGCCGTGAGATCGCGGCCGGAAAGCAGGGGGGACTGACTTGTGCAGGCCGGAGACGCGCTCGGCGAGCGCGCCGAAGGAGGAAGAGATGGTGTTGAACTCGACCTGCTTTAGGGCGAGCGGCGCGCCGGGCACGTCGTGCAGGAGGTAGTCGGAGCGGAAGAGGCCGAGGTGCAGGGGCTGCGGGGGCTCAACAATCGCCAGGGCGCCCTTGTGCATAATAAGCGGCGGACACACGAACGCACCTCCGGGATCCCGGCGTCGTCGCGCAGGCGGCGCCAGCTGCGCCACAGCTGCGCGGTGAAGTCGTCGACGTCCGCGAGGGCGCCCATGACGGCGTCGAGGAACGGCGCGTCGAGCGCGACGCGCGCGTAGAGCACGTTGTACACGCGCTGCAGGCGGCGCGCGCCTGCAAACAGTGCGCGCGGGAAGGGCGCGGGGAGCAGCGCGAGCGGGGCGTGGATCGCGGACTGCGGCGCCGCAGCGGGCGCGGGCGCGGGCGGGGCAGCGGGGTCGGGGAGGGGGAGGTAGAGCAGCCCGTGCGCGAGGGCGTATGTGGTCGCGAGGCGCGTGAGCTCGGCGCGCTGCTCGTCGGAGAGGGCGGGCGGCCAGTCGGCGAAGACGAAGGGATCGGGATCGGAGGCCATCGCGGGTCGCTTCAGACTCAGAGCAGCAGAGTCGAGAGAGGGTCGGGTCAGGTCGTGCCATGACGAAGCAAGTCGTACTTGAGATTATCTAAGCAATACATTGGGGCTCTACATGAAGTCGTCCATCATCTCCTGCACGCTCTGCTGCTTCCGCTGCGGCCCGCCCTCTCCGCCCTCGTCCTCGTCGTCCACCTGGTCCAGCAGCGCGTAGTCTCGCGCCGCCTTCTCCGCCGCGCGCTGCCGCGCGAGCTCCTCCGCCTCTTTTCTCTGTTATGCGTTGTAGAATATGAGTCACGACTGCGCGCACATGTATCAGTGAGCAGAGGCACTCACCTTGGCATTTGCGACCGCGCGGCTCGCGGTGCTCTCGCGCTTCAGCCGGTCGACGCGCTCCTGCTCGTGGTCCACCGCGCGCTCGACCTTCGTCTTGTTCAGCCGGTTCACGACCGCGTTCTCGCGCTTCGCGACGTGTACTGTCGAGGTCGGTCGGAGATGAAATAAGCAGGGACTTCTCTTCATCTCTGTCTATGTCTAGGTGGAGGGGAGGGGCACGCACTTCGCTTCACCTGTTACTTTTGAGTTCAGGACGGCATGAAAGGAGTGGAAAAAAAGAAAGGGAAGGAACGCACTTTTTTGTCGCTCTTGAAAGAAACTTGTCCGACGGCCATGTCTCCCGTTTTCTACCACAAAAACAAAAAGCAGTTATTATCATCGCATAGTTTAGCCGACGAAGCCGCCGCCCAGCGCCCACCTTCAAATTGCTCGCGGGCGTGTATATTACCATTAGATTATCCTTCTTGTTCCCTGCCAGCGCGCCCTCAGCTACCGCGACACAGAAAACAAAAAGAGAATGGCCGGCCGGCCGGCGCCACACACCCTCGATCGAGTTCGCCTTGACGAGCTGCGCGCAGTCCGCGAGCAGCGCCTCGGGGAGCGCGTCCCACGACATCGCCGCCGCATCCGGCGGCGCGCCGTCCGCGCGGTCGGGCAGGCGCAGGTAGACGTGCGCGGAGGACAGCTTGTCGACGTGGAACCACACGTCCTGCGGCCACGCGTACCTGATCAGGTCCTCGTCTGGCGTGTGCGCCCGCGTGTTCAGCCCTGCGCGCTCGAGACGAGAGGGGGCGAGCACGCACTTTCGAACTTGTCCTTGCCCATGTAGAGCGTGACGGGCGGCGGTGCGGCGGCGTCGGGGCCGTCCGCAGCTGCGAGCGCTGCGGGGGGGTGTTAGCTACAGTGCTGCTCCGTATACGTCTGACGGATTAACGTGCATACCTGTCGAGGAGAAGAAGAGTACCATCCCGGCCGAAGTGCGCGCCCCGTTACAGCGAGATAGACAGCAGGAGGCGCCGGCGCGCTGATCTGGTCATTTGGAACTCCGCCTATGTAACAGCGGCCGGCTCTCCCGGCAGGCTCGGCAATAGGCGAAGCCACAACTCGGTCGAAGATTGCGCACTTTTCCTTTTTCGCGGGCGTCAAGCAGGAAAAGAAATGCTTCCCAGCTGTTCTCTCCTAACACTTCTAGGGTCTTTTTTTTAATATTTATGTCGCTTCTCCCTCCCAGCCAGCGCAGCTTCAATGCAAAGATGAACAGTCTGTCCTTCCAGGACGATGCCATTTATCTCATAATGGTCTAGGTCTCCGTCCCTCCCCCGGCATGTCGCGCCGTCCAAGCGCCCAGCTCGCGCATAAAAGACAGACCAGCGAGCACACCCCCATTCCCCCAAGCTCCCAAGCACATCCCTCATCCCTCCCCCTCTTAAGAATGAAGTTCCTCAAGCTCGCCGCGCTCACCGCGCTCTCGCTCGCCTTCTGCGCGGGCGCCGTCGTCGTCCCGCCGATCTACTACCCGCCCTACGGCACGTACTACGTCTACAGCGTGCCGCACCAGCTCTTCTTCAACAACGCGCACGAGACCATCGCCGAGGGAAACCCCATCATCGGCTACTCGATGACGCAGCCGAAGTACACCAACGAGCAGGTGCGTCTTGCTAGCCGTAACCCGCCCCCCCCCCCCCCCCCCCCATGATAGAGATGACCATATTGATATGCGTGTTTTGGGGGCAGTTCCTCGTCGAGGCGGCAGACGCGACGACCGGCGGGTACATCGCCACGATCCGCGTGCTCGAGACCGTGCAGCAGAACGCGAGCGCGGGCGGCTACGTGCGCAACTCCGTGAGCAGCCCGCTCTCCTTTCATCCCTGCACAGGATATCTGAAACCACTCTGAACCCGTGCGCCGCAGAACGGCGCGCTCGTCCACAGCGCGGCCGCCGAGGCGTGGACGCTCCAGCCCGTCGCGGGCGAGCCCCTGCAGTACATGTGCGTATTTCCCCACGTCTTGCAATATTATATTATATGGTGCATATAGGATCGTCGACGGCGGCGTGGCGATCACGCTCAACAGCAGCACCGTGAGTCCCGTTCTAATCCCCCGTCCCCCCTCTCCCGGTCGTGCCAAGGTGTCAAATGCTTACGCCTCATGTACACCGTGTTGTATATATATATATATATATATATAGTCCGGCACGCAACTGACCGCCGAGGCCGCCGACGACAGCGCGACGAACCAGCGCTGGATGTTCGTCCCCATCGACCAGATCGACGACTTCGACTCCGAGAACGACGTGCCTGTCATCGGGTAGAGGGCTTCTCTTTGCTTGTACATATAGTACATATGTATACATGTATGTATGTATACAGGAGGAGGATTATGTGGGTTAGTGAGATTGTATGTAGGAGGGGGCTGCCCCGTTTCGTGTTATGTTCGAAGCGGAAGCTCGCGTCTGGTACAGACAATGGACTGCTGAGAATGAATTGGAACTGTCGGTTTATGCAGAAGAAAGAAGGGTTTTTTCATTTATTTCGCGATTGGCACGAAGGTCATGATTTTGCGCGCCTATCCCCTCTCTCTGATGAGCATCAAGCAGGAACGAGAAGAAAGAAAGAAAGACAGGCCTCTTAGCTGTTTTCTCTTAATACTTATCGGGGTTTTTTTTTTACCTTTCGCTTTTCCTTACATACCATTCCTAGTCGCGAGTATTAGTTAAGTTAGTGCTATTATATTTCTTTGAGCCTGTTGAAAGCACAAAGTACAGGTACATGACAAGCAATACATTTGCATTTACATTTACATGCATTTACATTTACATACGGAGACTCAAACCTACCGTATTCTCTACGCCTCCCGAGCATACTGAAAGAGCAGCAGATTCCAACACAGCACACTCACGAGTTATACACATAACGTACAAGCCGATCAGTGGCTGACGAGCGAGACTTTCAGAGGAAGCTGCGGATATAAGCCAGATTGGCCTTTAAGCACAGGCGACGCCTGCATGCTCATCGCCCAGAAGATGTCTGGTCCGGGGGCAAAGACGAGCGCCTCGAGCAGAATCGAAAGGACCATTTCTGCGCCGCAAGGATATACGTATGAGAGATCATTTGGTTGGTTAAAACCACTCACTCATCTCCATTTCGGCAAATTTGAATCCGCTGGAATGGTGGTCAGCTAAGAACGTATTCGCCGAATGGGCTATTCCTAACGTACATGCAAGCCCGACCGCCTCCAATAAACGTCATCCTATAATTTTTCTTTCAGCCGATATAACCAAAAGTACAGAGTTTCAAACTCACATCGACGCATACACACCCGGAAGACGGGCCTTCGCCACGCTTTCAGGCAGCGGCTGCAACCAGCGCTCAGGCTTCCACGCCTCCGCGTCTTCGCCCCAGATTTTCTTGCTTCGGTTCGCTCCTATGATCGAGATGATCACATCTGTGTTCTTCTTGAGCGGGATTTCCTTTATCTCTGACTCCCCGTCGGCCGACTTGATCGGCCAAAGCAGAGGCATGACCACATCCTTCCTCGTCCTGTTCAAACAGCGAAAATCAATAACTGCGTTATGAACATATGCAAAACGCTCATACGTCCGGGTTAACCGAGAAACAGGAGGGAAAACTCGCATCGTCTCGCGGCATACAGCGTCGAGGTACGGTAGCCCCATGAGCATGTCATAGTCAAGGTCGCCGTACTCCTTGCGTGCCGCCGTGACCTCGTCCCGAAGTTTCGACTGCACCTCTGGATTAAGGGACAGCTGGTGTAGGATGCGGCATACCGCTCCTGTCGTCGTTTCGTGCCCAGCAAATATGAAGGTGCTGCACGCACATTGTCAGAGCTCGAGAAAACGATAACAGCAGAGATGCCCGCGTACCTCATCTGACCGAGAAGCTCCGACTCGGGCAGACGATCTTCCTCTTTAGCATCCATATTGGCTCTTACTAGTGCATATATCAGTCCCGCGCGTCGAAGACCAAGTAAGAGATGCTCACATAGAACACTCATGATATCCTTGCCCTTACCAACCTGTCCCTTGACGGCTTCGTCGCCTTCCAGCAATGCATTCTTCTTCGACTGGAATATGTTTTTCGAAGTGACGTCCATGATTCCCACAAGCTCGCGCATGATCTTGAACTTATCGTACGGTATCCATTCGAATATCTTCTTGCGGATCGCAGGCGTCCCTAAGTTGTCGACACATGGCAGGAGTTGACGAGGTAGCATCAGACTGAAGTTCGTTAAGCTGAGAAACAATTTAATTATGATACGAGGACAGCCGTTTATGATTGGTCACCTAAGTAACTTGATCGCCTCGCTGTACGTGTTTGTCTTGGTCCCGCTGAGAGCTTCAAATGTATAACCTAGTCCACCTTGTCCGACGTACTCAAGAGCTGCACGGGACATCCAGCTCATCACATTAATTTCCTCGGCGCCGCTGCGGACTTGACGAGAAAGAATATCGCGCAACTGTATTGGAGTAAACGCGGGAGAACACTCGATTAGATTCAACGGAAAAACTGTACAAAGGGCTTGCCTCGTGCGCAATGGGGTAAAATATCGGAATGAGATCCCGCATATGCTTCAACGAAAAGACAGGGTTGAGCATCTTGCGCTGCTTCCGGTGGTGGTCTCCTATAAACACAGGTGGAAAATGAGCACGGCTTCCTGAACTCTCTTCTAAAGTCAAAACATACCAAGGGTAGAGACAAGGCCCTTTCCATAAATAAGCGAATTCGTCCTGAAAAGGTCTCAACCACTAGCTTAATGAGGGATTAGGTGGCCGACGGACGATATGTACGAGCTCGACTCTTCGTAAATATACTGGTCCTTGACAACAATATGATGTAACGCGAGAGGGTCCGTCACGTATAGCTGTTCATCCTGCAACACGCCGACGGTACTACTAGTCAGTAAGCCAGAAATGAATTGAAAAAGACGAATATTTACCCCGAAAAGCATGGACAGCTTGACCACACCGCCATACTTCTCAACGATATCGTGATGGAACTGCCAGCCGTTTCTGTCGAAAACCTTGTGGAAGTTGCCTGACGCGACGCATTGCAGTCGCGGTCATTGTTAGATCAACTCAGCAAAGATAACTGCATGTTTACCTTTCCACCATGACGCCTTCGGTGGGCCAGGTATGTCCGCCAGAGGGGTCTTGATTACAAATGGACGCACGACGCGCCAGAGCGCGTATGAGCACACGGAGAGCAGCAGGGCCTGAGCCAAAGACAACGACATGTTGAAGCGAGCTGAAGTTGAGAGAGACGAGTGATGGGGGAAGGCAGAGAGAGCGATGTCTTCGAATTCAATTCATGTGAGTGGTCACTGACGGTTTTAAGAATGCTCGAGAGCGGAATTGACTGTCAAAAACTCAGGATAACGCGTTCCTTTCGGCCATGACCAGAGAATCTACGACAAACTTGGCTTCCTGCGAATTCAATGTGTGTAGTTATGACGGCTTTAAGAATGCTCGAGGATGGATTTGAAATTCCGAAGCTCAGGAGAACGCGTTCATGTCGGTCATGACCAGAGAACCTACGACAAACCTGGTTTCTCTCGCTATCGAATTCACGCTGCGCAGCACTGGCACCATTCGACGTATATGTAAAGCCGATAACGCGAGGTTTCACAGCGCCCAGCGAAGGAAAGAATATCTGACACATCGCACTTCGAGAAAGGTATTGAGGAAATATCGTCGTGGCGGTCCTCCGATACTAACATGAGCCTGTCGTAGATGAGCTGCTGAGAGGCCGTTTCGCCTATCAGGGGAGCTCAAAGTTGAGCAATTCATGTCGGCTTTGAAGCTCACTACAGAGCTTGGACGCGATCGCCGTCCATAAAAAGCGATTTGTTGACTTGAGTAATGTTTTGTTGGCTGCTGTTTGTAGGTGTGATCTTATTATATAACTCACTGGCTGACGGCGGCTTACCTTGCCGGAAAATGAGAAAAACAGTTAGAGATATTCTTTGTGAATCTGGTCGCTGCTTCAACTTCACGTAGTAGGTGCCGTCTGGCGGGTAATACACCGGGGGCACCAAAACAGCAACCGAGAGCGAGGAAAAGGCAAAGTCAATTAGTTTGAGGAACTTCATCTTTCTAATGGGGACTCGGCGCTGAGGATCTGGAGGATCTGGAGGATTTGGTTGCAGTATTAGCGAAAACCAAAGCAAAAAAAGAGTAATTGTTAAAGAGAAGATACTCCAGCACATGCAAATAGCCTCGGATTTCCCGACCAACAAGAAATCTGAATGGTCAAGCGCTTGTCAACCGATTCTTCTGTTTAAGTGGAAGACAGTACGCTTAAAGCGGAACTACGCATCATGACGGAACGTATTTCCGTGATCTTAAGTATAACTTATTTGAAGAATTGTCCTGGAAGTACGGCGGAATACCCAGGAAGTCAATTGAAAACCGATTGGCAAGGAATTGAAGGTTCGATGTCACGGGGAGTAAGAAGTGTGATTAGGCGCCCAGTCACTATGTTTTTCAAATTAGCTTTACGCAAATATTCTATAATAAAACCCTCACCTGTCTCGTTCTAGTGGCGACCATCGTTATTCATCCAAGGACTCCATTCAAGCTCTAGCCCATTGAGGAGAAGTTCCAGGCATAATTGTCAAGACGTACCTACATACGTGCTTCGATTGATGCTGAGTGTAAGACGAAGACGTGTCGCAACAGACGAAAAACGAGATAATGAATGTTTTAGTGTGACACTAGCATTTTTCATGCTTGGAGGAGCACTGCAATTTTATTACGATGTCCAACGCCGATAGCCAATTGTCGGCGAAGCTGAGCGATGGAATATAAAATCGGAATGGAGGAGCAAAAAGGACGGAGTCTCTGTTGGAATTTCAGCGAACACGCAGAAATCTGTTTCGGTCAACGAACAAATCGGGTAGATTAGTAAGCAACTAGCATATAGCTATCTTGCGTTTGCCCACCGCCAACGGGACAGACGGACACACTGCGCGACTGCTGGCGACATCGCCTCTCATATTTTCAACAGTCTCCAGGAGAGTATGCCAGTGCGATGCTTTGGTCAACGGCTATAAGTGTCGTCGGACTGCGCACAATCCACTCCTAAACCTCCTAAAAAGCTCTGTGCTAGCTTTCGTCAGATTGTTAGAGAGAAGATTGGTAGGTTTGAGTCACCATGGATCATGGATCATTTCGTAAAGACATAATAAATAAAAAATCCCTTTGGTCTATTATTGGCAATACACATGTACAGTACATGCATATACAAAATTTCTTGTCAGAGAGTTTACGGCGAGAACTGCGAACGCGCGATAGCTTCGGAATGTCAGGACAAGTCAAATGAACATATGGCCTACACAGCAAACATATATCCTTCAACCACCGGAGCAGCGACAACATATGTTCTTAACAATCGTGTGTATATCCTTTAGTAGGCATCTTCAAGCAGCTGACGCGTCCGAGTCTGAGTCGGTGTCAACCATCTGCATCTGTCAAGATCAATAACTGCTCAAAAAAGTGAAGTAATGGACGGCACATACATCTGCACCCAATTCAAGCCAGTTCGTGTATATCCTTTGCGCCTCCTCACGTCCAACTCCGGATTGCTCCGCGTTCGAAGGCTCTGGCGCCAGCTCCCTCGTCATATGTTCGCCATCCCAATCTTCTTCCGAGTCCGAGTCCGGGCCTTCTGAATAATAGTCTTCATCGTAACTGTCAGTTTCGTAAACGTAATTACCCTCGTTATCAGTTCCGTAGGCGAAACTACACTCGCTGCCGCTTCCGTAGTCGGGATCATCCTCGATGTTATCGACATCCAAGCCAGGGACATCATCAACAATGGAGATGTTTCGATCTTCGGAGTCGAGTAGTCGTACACCTTTGTCTCTAGCGACTGCAATCCAGTCGTGCAAGTTATGCCGTAATAAGACGATATTTTCAATCCCGGTGAATGGGTCAGGGATGGTGAGCAAATAATAGTCATGGACTACTATCGCGTCCAATGCTGGGAACGCTGTACTCAATTCTGGCGTCATAGCATCAAAATCGAACTCCACCGACGCCAGCAACCCAATGCGCCGCAGGGAGGTATGCACGGGTCTCTTGTCTGACGACAGTTTTTCTACTGCGGATCGGATGAGCGAGGGAGCAACGTGATCTGAGCATTCGAGCAACTCGAGTCTGGGACACTGCGTGAAAATCCAGTCCATCGCTTGACGCCTTGGTAATGCGCATGAACCAAAATCGAGCGTCAAAGTTGTTAAGGATGTTCCATAGGATGCGCAAAGCTTTTGCATTACTCTGATCAGGGTTTCAACATCGGGGCAGGAATAATCTTCGAATTTAGGCTTTATACATGCACGTACGCGCAATGTTCGCAATTTCGGGAGAAAGCAGTACTTGATGAGGATTTCAGCAGTTTTCAAATTCCTCAGCTTCAGACACATCACAAACGAGCACCTCTAAGCGAGGAAGGATAACCTTTCTCGGTTATCTTTCTGGCCAGTATGTGCTGGGCAGGAAGGGACATGTCGAGGCGCAGTTCCCTGAGAGCCGGAAAAATCGAATGGGCAGCAAATATCCTGAAAGACATCTTGCTGGTGTGAGTATGTCGACGCGTAGAAGTTCGAGGATCTGGAAGGGGATATTGAAGTAGTTTCGACTCAATTATTTTGAAAAAAGAGAAGTCCCGACAGATCTGGTATTGCAAGTTAGGCTCATGTACGATCGTTTGCACTGATGCTGAGCACGATACAAAAAGGCGCAAAAGATCTGAGCGACAAACTTCATACCAGCTCGGCGGAATGTAAAACATGATGTATAAGTGCTTGATCCAACAGTCGTGGCGTTTTTGAAGGCTAGGCTGTGCAAGGCGATCCTCCTGGAGCGTCCGGACTAAAGCCGACAGCTGACCTACGTCGCGAAGATAGACAAAAGAGTATAAGATCGGAGTGGCGAGAGCGCACCAGCGTCTGCATACGAGAACGAGACCTTTGATCGAGTGTAGGTATGCCCTCCAGGCATAGTTGACAACTGTGGGTGTCTCCGGATCGGACCCGTTCCATTTCAAGTAGGCAATTATGAGCTGTAGAATCTCTGTGGGAAGATCGGCAATGCTGAGTCCTCCTTCCCGACCGATTCTTAAAAGCATATGATCCAGATAAGTTGCCTTTGCTTCGCATGGTGAACAAGATGTCAATGTCAGGAAGTCCGCCCAAAGGGATTTTGAAACTTACCAGCAGATTGCAGGCAAACGCGAGACCAAGATAGTCAGACAAGCGGGAGCCGAATGCTTTCAATCCTTTGTGTTAAATTCGAATCGGTTGAGTGACGGTTCCTGTTCAAGTCTGAAACCGCTTGGACTTGAGGTTGACTCGTTGAAGCCACTAAAGGTGTCACGTGAACCATAACGGAAACGGAGTGGTGCTGGTGCAGTGCCAACCTTTACCCAGCCAGGAATTTGCAATGCATTTGCTTTACCACATTTCATGTCGAGACCACAACCACTTCCATCACTCGTCGGCTCGGTCGTAGAGCGCCCATCTGGTGCCCGATCATCATTCAATGTTGCATCATCCGCGCCGTTGACAGGATTTCCGTCTGTCCAGCACCGTTCGAAGAGCGCGTTCGCTCGAGCTAGGGAGGCGAAACGAAGCGCGCCCGGAACGCAGAACGCGGAAGAATCAAGGGTAAGAGATGTGCCGGTTGTTCAGCGAAGTGGGGCGCTGCTTTCTGAGCCTCAAGTGGAAGAGGGAGAAAGACCGTTCTCGAATGGTGAGTTAGTGCGACTCGTCTCCATGCTCGCCAGCTCACACAACATTTATACGCGTTTTCGAATCGATAAGGCCAGACGTCGGCTGGGTCAGATAGCGACCTCGAGCCCCGGAGAAAGTCGACGACACCTAGAACAACTCTCGGTTCGGACGAAGAAAGATGGAAGGTGCAAATGACACAGGACAACGAGCGCAGGGTCGATAATATGACTGAGGCCGAGCGAGAACGCCATCGAGCTGAAATTCTCGAACAACTCGGTCCGGAAGTGGGTGAATTGCTTCGGCGAGCAAGGGATGCGCGGACTGGGAAGCTACCAGAAAAAGGTGCGCTTGGAATGGTTTTCGTGTAGCTTCTTACAGTGGGTGCCTACTGCATGTCTGTTGCACGCTACTCCCGCGTTGTAACTTGCATGTTACATGAAGTGCCGTGCAGGTCAAACACTGCAATGCGCGAAACATATATCCCAATGTTCTACTTGCTTGTGACGTTTTTGTTCCTGTGGCTAACTCTCCGCTTTTTCGTAGATGTACTTCATTCTCCCGCAAGTAGCCAGAGTAAGGAAATCTAATACGTTGCTAGACTGCTAAATTTTGTGGCTGACTTTTGGTTTGTGGTCTGTAGAGAAGCTCGGTACTGAAACACACGTTGAACCTATACACACCGATACTCCTGAGGATCCTTCCGTGCTTAGCGATCAGGGAAAGAAGAGGCAAAGAGATGGTATGGAGCGTGTTCTTTCTGAAATATAAAGCGAACTCATAATCTTCAGACGATGAAATACTTCAACCCACTCCAAATCGGCTTCACGTTCATAGCAGTGCGTAACATTCCGATGTTCTCGTAGGAAATTTGACAAAGCAACGCAATAGGACTCGCTTCTCCTCGCGGGATACTCGTCTCAAGCACGCCGCCAACTTCACGAAGCTCTACGCCCGGAAAAACACGCAAACTGCGGTTTGCAGATGTGACACCGGACGATGTGCATGTCTTCCAGTCCGAACCGTCATCTCCGCGTCGGCCAGTTGGCCTCTTACTCCCTCCTCCTCCGGATGTGAACTGCGGCGATGTCGAATTGATAGAGGACATCAAAGGAAATGACTTTCCTCAGACCGCGGATTCGTCGAGCGCAGAAATTGTACCTGAGGAGGGAACCCCGGAGGATATCCGGCGTCGTTTCTTCCCAAATATGCCTGCCCATGATCCCAATCTGGAATGGATCGAGGCCGGAAATGCGTCTGAACTTGAGCATCACGCCGAACCGCGCTTTGATCTGTCGGGCGCGCTCGTCCCGCCAGAGCAGTGGGCTGAGCTTCCCACACACTTGGGTCTCCATCACCATGGCGGGCCATCGGCTGCGGCAGGCTATACTTTCGTGGATTTGCTCCTCCTTGCGCGCTCGAGCGTGCCTGCGCAGCGCGCATCTGTCCTCGGTGTGCTTACGAAGCTCATGCGTCGGCTTGTGCTCAGGGAACCCGAGGTAGAGGGACTGCGAGATCAGGAGAGTATACGAGCCAGATCTCTGGCGGTGGGCTTGGCGGCGCTGGCAGAGAAGGGAAGCTTGGTAGTACAGGCCATCAACCTCATCTGGACATGTGTTGTCTTTTGGGACGAAGAATTGGCGGAACGATTAGAAGGTGTTGAGCTTCGACCGCTCAATTTGAATACGAGTGAAGAACTTGAGTCGAAGGATGCGATCTCGACGAATGACCCTCTGTCCTCCCTCCCGTTTCCCACGTTACTCGGTCAAATAGCATCGCATCTCGACGTTTCCGATCTCCCACGCGAATCCCTGTCTCAGCTTCTCTCTATCACACATCGACTCGCACGGCATTCCGTCAAGATCGCCAACGCGATCTCAGAAACGCCCCAGCTCGTCGGTAACATTGTTCGCGCCTTTCTTCTTACACCCATCCCGCCCTCCGCGAACGATTCGCTCCCGGACCCACTTGCTCTTCGCCTGCTCCACACACTAGCGATCTCCTCGCGTGCAAATGCGAAGGCTCTTGAAGGCCCCGCCGATGCGCTCCTGAGGTTCGTCACGACCAATGTGCCTCTGTCGACCTCCCCTTTCCCGCGTCCTCTTGCAGAGGCACTATTATGTGGGACGCTCGATCTGTACGCCGTCCTCGCGCGGTATGGCGTGTACGCGGGCGTCGCGACAACTGCTGCGGAACACTTCGGGAGACTCTCGGCATCTCTGTTCTCGGAAGTTGGAGAGGTGTCGGACCAGCTGAGAATAGCCTGGTTGTGCGTTTTAGACGCCTGGATGGTATGCGCACGCGACCCACACCGGACGACACCGACCCACGACCTGCTATGGAGTCAGGTCATCGGGTGGACGTGGGGCGACGATCTTCTAGGCTTCAGGAAGATGCTTCTAAGCAAGGGGAGGAGCTCGAATGAGCGGGTCTGGGCTTCGCTATGGGGTGCCCTCGCTGCGTGGCTGGAGGGATGCCGCGTGAACAGCGCCAAGGCTGGGCAGGGCGAGCGAAATATTGTTTGTATGGCCGTCGCAGAGACGTGGTCGTCGGGCTTGCAGGAGGAAAAAGCAGTGATCACTGGCGTGATTACGTCTCTGCGACAAATGCTGTCGAATCCGCCGAATGATGAATGCGCTTTCCAGGAGTGGGCATCGTATCTTGGGAATATAGATGCACTGAGTTGGACTTTAAGCGAGTTTACGAGGTTGTGTCTGGCCTGTGTGCAGAAACGAGATTCAAGCTCTGCCGATGGCGATGCTGCAAACTCGACTGTTGCACCGTCCTGGGTCCTTGATGCACACTCCCTTCTGTTATCATTGGCGCACGATCTCATCTCGCACCCCATATGGAATCGAAGCCTGGAAAAGTTAGGCGGCGACCAGAGTAAGCTAGTCGCGAGGATTCGGTGTCTGCATTTGCAGTCGTCTAGTGTTCTCCTCGCATTTTGCGTCAAGCTATCCCGCGCCTTGTCTGCCGATAATGCCTGTCTGCCGCTTGGTATCGCCGTACTGGAAAGGCTTCTTCCAGGAGAAGAAGAAATCGCACTGCGACTTATCGACGAGACTTCTGAGGTTGAGGAGGCACAGAGTGAACTTGCTGGCAAGTTCGCTTTGCTTCGCCCTTTCTTCAAAAATCTGGTTAGGCCAGACGAAGAAATTTATTTGTCGCCGCGCGTCGCAACTCCAAACTCGATTCAGCTATGCACGACGCAGTGTCTTCCCGCAGAATTCCGCCCACGCACGTCATCAAGCAAGGCGCACTTCGGTCTTCCGCTCAGCCGCGACTGGCCATGCGTCGCACTGGACCACCTCCTGCGATCCGGGACGTCAGCTGTGCTGACTAACCCCAACGCAGTACCTGAGTCCTGGAGCGCATCGGAGACGGAGCTTGTTCAGGCTTCTCTCTCACTGTTAAATCGTCTGCAAACTACGTTGAGAGTAGGGGGTTTTGATGATTTTACAATGAGCATGGAGCACGCGGCGTTCACGTGTATGAAAGTGTTCATGCTTGAGCACAATCAGCAACAGAGCGACTCGAGTGAGGAGGTCTTCCGCGACACAGTCGTCGGGCGATTAATGGACGAGCTCTTGAAGCCCTTCTCATATGGTGAAGCTCAAATGCCAAGAACGTCGCCTTCACCGTCAGTGACACTGGAAGACGTATCAAAGGGGTTTCTTGGCGCCGGGACGCCGTTCTACCAATTCTACACCGATTTTATCGCGTTGTACGATGCAATCTCATTATCACATCGCACATTTGCCCGCCTGCTTCTGCCGCCGACAAGTATGGCATATGCAATCGATTATCGCAAACACCTTTGGGGCGATTTTGGACACGTTGTGCGCACCATTCAGACGCCGATCGACGAGGTGCTCGCGCCGGACCTCAAGTCGTACCTGTGGCCGTCTGAGACGAACGCAGAGATGCTTGGATGGTACCTGCGCGCGCTCACCAAGTGGACGCTTTCCGGTTTTGTGCGCTTTGTCGCCGTGCACCATGTCGCGTGCAGCATCTGGCCCGATCTGCAGGAGGAATCCGGAGTCGTTCGCGAGAAGCGTGCGCGGATGCTGCTCCACGCCGTCGTCGGTCAGACTCGTCCGGACGTTGTGAAGGACATTGCACATTACACACAGACGCACGGCGACAATGCTTATCTTCCTCCGAAATGTTATGAGTGCAATGAAGATCGGAAAAGCGCGAGGCTCACATACGTCAAGGCGTGGGGCGACACGCAGTTGGCGGGAAACCTATCATCGATTTTCGCGGAAATCCAATGAACTCTTGCTGGGATATTCTGTATTGCTAGTGCTTGCAGCTTCTTTGTATTCCTTATTTTTCTCTTTCTTATGTGATAGATGAGTTTTGTACTCTGGGTGGCAGCATTTGCCGAAAATGGGACGAATTGAGAACGTATTATGCAAGAGTTGAAACCTCTGAGGTTCGCTTTTTTTTTTTTTTTTTTTCATCCGTTCACCTTGATGAATCGTCAAAGAAGCCCGCAAGAACAGAGAAAAGGGCAGCTTAGAACACGCCCGCAGTCGAAGCTTGAAGAGCTTTCTCCTGACGTTCTAGAGAACATATCTTGGCCCGTCAATGCTGTCTAAATTTCCTCAATGCTTCTTGTGCGTACTGTCACTCGATCTGAACAAATTTATTTCAACTATATGTACGCCATTACAACCTTTTGAAAATAAGTCGGCACTTCTATGATTGTTTATCGCGTCTGGCGACTTGGCATTTGCGTGCTCATACACGAAATGATCGCGAATGCTGATTATGGTGACCTCTCGCGATCCCTCCGCACTAACGGTGCACGAGCTCAAGCAGGTCGTGCTCCGGACAAACGCACAGAATATAATTGGGAAAGTCCCACATCGCTCCCCGCTACAGCATACAGTTTTGCCATCCTGATCCAACCCAGAACGCCGATTATTCGCGCTCTTTCTTGCTTATAAAAAAAGACGCTCTTAGTCTTTTGTTTTCGTGAATTGCGTACCGTATGCAGGATAAACGATGCCTTACAACAGCGTCCCGCGCACGATCTGAGCGACCATGCCACACGCCTCGTCGCACGCTTGGCTATTCAGCATGCGCTGGTGGCGGTCGCTCGTCGGGATCCTGTCGAAGCCGCGGCCGACGTCCTCTAAGCGTCAGTGACGCACCGCAACGCCCACCGCGCAGCTGCGCCGCGAACTCGTCCGCCTCGTGCACGAGGTAATCGTACCGACGACAGCGCGCGCAGCACTGCGTCCGGCGTGGACGAGAGGAGCGGGTCGCTCACGCTACGTGGGGGCGGGAGGTGCGTGCGCTGTTTCGTTTTTTTTTTCCGATTTTGAAAGTAAGCCTTTCTGCGCGCAAAGCTAGGCGGGACAAACGCACCAAGAAGAAGCGCGACATCCGTTATGGGGGAGGAAGGGTCGACGCGAGCGAGCTTGTCTTCGTACGGTACAGCGAGGCTGGGCGCCGGGAAGAACAACGCCTGCGCGACGACCATCGCGCCATTAGGGATTGGGTGCGAGGTCGAGAGCGCGCTGCGAGGCGCTATGTAAAGTAAGAAAGTCGTTTGTGGAAGTTGGTTCACACGACTACCAATCACATGCTTCGAATATGTACATCTCAGCGGAGTGCAGCATGTCGATGGAGGTCTGTCATTTCTCACAAACATTCCAAAATAAATACTCGTCGGTACTCAAACACCGACAGGTGATCTCGCCGCGCTCCGCATCCCTCTAATTATGTACGAGGTCCTCACTTGACGAGTAGCTCGCTCGCCATAAGACGGTGCGGAACATCAGTAAGCAGGAGCAGGAGCTGGGTGTCAACCGGACACCGTGTGCCATCCGCGCCTTTTGCTGCAAGATGTGTGCGAGAACCTTCAAGCTGCCGAAGTTGAGGTGCGTCCTCTGCCTACTTTCTTCTTCTTTAAAACCCATTGCTGATTGGGAACTGATGCGTAGGCGACACAGTACCTTGCAGCAAACTACAACCATATGAAGGCGCAGTCCTGACTCCTCAAAGATAACACGCAGTTCACAAAGCTGAGTAGCTGCAGATCGTCTACCTGGGGCTAATTAGGCCCTACGTCGTGCGTGCCTCCCTCTACTCTATCTCTGATACATCTATGGGTTTGCTTATAAATATTTATCTTTCTGTTTAGATCGTCGGAGAGATTGAAAATCGTTCGGTATGCACATGGAGGATGTGCCTCGCGACGTGAGCACCTCGCTATCGCATCCGCGCTCCCACTAGGCGAATCCGGCACGGCAGCTGCAAGCGCCAGTGGAGTCTGGTAAACTTAGTCCGTAGATGCTAGTATCCTCGGAACCTGGCTGGGGTGGGAGGCCGATGCCGAATGCAAAGAGGAGTTCTACGATAATGGCGCAGGCCCGGAAATCAAGGGCGACTTGGAAATGGACGGCGATCGATATTGGGGAGCTGAGACACCTGCTTTTTGTATGATTTGTTCGTCGTTTCTTCAAGCACATCCACTCATGCTGCCTCGTTAGTGGCACGGTCTATAGCGGTACATGATGGTCAGCTGCGTCTATTATCGGTGGTTCCACTTCAGCCCGAGGAGGAACTGACGTCGAAAATACGAGCAGAAAAGCACTCCAATATCTTCTTGCCTGACGATGGATCCTCTCTGTGCCGTATGTGCGAAACCGAACTCAAATTCTTCTTCCGTAACTCGAATAATCTGACATCGATTTATGTAGACATTCGTTCCGAGTTGCCAATCCTTCACACATATTTAGAAACGCCGACCTTTAGAACTCCGACTTGCCTTAGTGACGGTCCCTTGACTTTTCAGCGATGTTGTTCGTGGGGGTCTTCCGTGTACTCACCCGTCCAAAGGCGGCGGACCAGATCGAGACCTCCGCGGAGCCAGGTTGGCTGGAAAGACGATGGTGTCGCTGTCAACCTTCCCTTCCATGGCTGCTTTATTCGACGCTCTGCTCAGTCTTTAGACTTCTGCCTATCTCTAAGCCATTCGATATGGTACTGGTCTGAAATAGATGGGTCGAACAGCTGCTTGCAGTGCGGCGTCTTTGAAAGGAGTCACTATCAAGCTTGCGGAAGACAGTGCATGATCTTTAAGTTCTCACGAGACGCGATTGCTCAGCAAGCCATGCGTGTCAGCGAGCTCGCCTCGAAAGCTGAGGTGAGCGACCTTCTGGAGAGTGGGGTATTTTCTAAACAGTCTGCAGTCTAGCTGTGTTGGACGAGTTGACGGGGACTCGACACACGTGCTCTGTCGACGCGCAGACGCCGTCTTTGAAACATCCCTTAGCCCGTGGAAGATTATAGGGTGTGCGTAGCGGTTAACCTTGCCAAAAGACGAAAATTACTCATGATAACTCGCGTCGATTTATCGATCTACGGCGGGATGTGCTGTGAAGCTCGAGACATGTAAACAAGCAATTAGAACGTAGAATATCATCAATAGTTTCGAATCATTCAGCGGATCCAGTAGCAGTTGCATATAAGTCGCAGTGTCAGCGTTTTATTGACTCGCGCCACCAGTGCAGCCTTTCTCGGACACGGGCGCTTGTCCCAAACCCTTTCGCACGTTGCACACGACTCTTGATCGATAGCAACAACCATCGTGCCCACCGCACCCGTCGTCGCTCTCGCTCTCGCTTTCTCGAATTCGACTCAAACTCGCTCAGTATCAAACAGAATGTCTACTCCGACAGGTCAAGCCGACTCGTCTGCTCTGCAAGGCTCTGCAAACCGGTGCGTTACATCGCGCCAAGCTGGATGCGAGTGTTGTCGCTGATTACGGTCCCGCCGTCGGGTGCATTTGACGAGCAGAAATGCATTTCTGCATCTTCAAGGCAAGTAAATCCTCGTGTTATGCGAAGAGCCTTGACGTATATCAAATAACATTGTAGCTGTGGGCCTTGAGCTCCGAAAGCCGGCGAAACGGCCTCTTTCAATCGAAATCTTTGTTAATGATGATAAGGAATCTCGTTCCAAGTTTCAGAACGATAAGCCTGGAAATCCTTCTCAATGGAAACCGAATATGTATGTTACGCTCTTGTCCTGCGTTTTTTTGTTTTACCCTCTAGACGATTTGCTAGTTATTTCGAGGCAAAGGATTCTCTACGTTTCGTAATCACCAAGAAGTATAAAATCCACAAAAACAAAACGTACAAAATCCCATATGAGGCCGAGACCGTTATCAGTTATCTGTCGGAGCAGGACCCAAGTCTCAGCCACGGTAATGCTTCCCTCTGTCCTGTGTTCGTTTTCATTCCGATTTTGTTTTCAGTGTTTCGCGTGCTTTTTGATCAAGGGAGCTTGACATTGGACATCTCTCTCCCTGACTCGGTAGGAATTTCGTTTCTGCCACCGAGATTGCATTTAGAATGGTCAAATAGGAGAACACAGTTTCCCTTGAAATGCTCAGGCGTGCTGCTGGTGATTTGGAACAGCAGAACCCCCTTCTAGCTAAGCTTGCGGAGATTGATGGAATTGTACGTACGATCCTGGAAGTTGGAGGAGCTTTGTCTGAGGTGTGTGCCAGAAATTGTTTCGAGTAGTATACTACTTCACACGTCTTCCTTACAGTTGAGTACACCAGCAAAGATTGTCATCAGTATTGTGGGCATTCTCTATAAGGTATGCAGCTTCTACCATTACCTCTAAGAACAGGTCACTCGAAGTATATTCTAGAAAGTAATCGAAGTCAGGGAACTCCAACAGAAGTTCTCTGATCTTCTTGACGAGATGATCCATATGCTCTCAGTCATTGATATAGCCCAGGAATATGTACAATTTGACCAGACAAAAGGTGTTTTGCGGGATATCCTGAAGCAGACCAGCATCAGGAAAATGTATTTCCTGCATTGCACTGTAGCACTGTGTAGTGTCTGTAGCGTCAATTGCACATAGTGCATAGGCACTTATAGCACTGTAGGAGTCTGTAGCTCCTTGTAGCTGTGCAGTATATAGCTCCATAGCACTTGTAGGAGTCTGTAGCTCCCTGTAGCTGTGTAGTATATAGCTTCATAGCATTTGTAGGAGTCTGTAGCTCCCTGTAGCTGTGTAGTATATAGTTTGGTAGCATCTGTAGCTTTCTGTAGCTGTATAGTTGTATAGCTTGGCAGCACTGTAGGAGTCTGTAGCTCCCTGTAGCTGTGTAGTATATAGTTTGGTAGCATCTGTAGCTTTCTGTAGCTGTATAGTTGTATAGCTTGGCAGCACTGTAGGAGTCTGTAGCTCCCTGTAGCTGTGTAGTATGTAGCTTGTCAGCTCAGGAAGCATATGGAAGGCCCATAAGAAATAGCTCATTGACTGGGAAGCAAATGGAAGGACTGTACAAAATAACCTAGAGATCCGGAAGCATTTACTCGTACCAATATAGTATGGTAAGTTAAAATTCTTGATAATCCTTGCCCATTTTTTTAGTATATAGCGCAACAGGTGCTTTGTAGACGAATGGGAAACAAAAACTATGTAAACGGGGTTGTTTTTGGATGAGTTACTAAGCTGATAGGGCATACCACGAGTCGATCCCCGGGTTGACCCGGACCTGTTGGCGGATCTACCCGTGACCCAAAATCCTCAACCCGGACCCGGGTTGACCTGGACCCGTTGAGACTCGGACCTACGGGTCCCCCTAAACCCGTGAGTCCAGGTCACGGAGGTCGAAGGGTCTGTTCACGAGTCCTCACGGGTTTTTGTAGTGTTGTGTAGCATAGTAAAGAAAGACTATAGAGAAACTGTTAAGCAATATCAGCCAGGCACGCAGCCTGCCCACGAAGTCGCCGCAGACGGTGATGTTGAGGATGAGCGTCTGCGGCTTGATGAACTCCGCGGTGCTGCAGCTCGAGGTCGGGTACAGTGCGGTCGGCGTGCCCCAGCCGTCCGGGTTCGGCGCGCTTGTCGGGAGGTCCGCGGGGATGGACCCACGCGCGCGAAGAACCTCAGGTAGATGCTCGTGTCGTTCCAGTTCATCGCGTACACGCCGCCGCCCGCCGGCGCGAAGTTCGCGCCGTACGAGTTCCCCGGGACCTCGACAATGCAGCCCTGGTTGCCGCTCGTCTGGTTGAAGCAGTCCGTCGAGATGAGCTGCCCGGTTTCGGTCCCCGTTGACGACCCGTTGGAGGGGTGCGTGCACCCGTCGAGCGTGTGTAGCGAGAAGTCGTTCTGCGTTTGCATGTTGACCTAGATATGTTTTTCCAAGATATGTTTAGATTGCTCCTCTGTGAGACCAAGAAGCTACCACGCACGGTCGGCAGACGCACCTCGCTGGTTGTCGCATGTGTCCCACTCCTGCACGCACGTGATCGCCGCACCGACCTCGAAGGTGACCGCACGGCGGCGCAGCGCGACGACGAGCTAGCCGCAGCGGCACGCGAGCTCGCGGAGCTCGAGTTCCGCAAGCGCGCGTGCCCGGCGCCCCACACGACGACCGTGTTCGGCGGGTAGCGCGGGCTCGCGCCGCCACCGCCGAGGAAGACCAGCGAGGACGTGTGCATCGGGAGCACGGTCGTGAGCGTGCCGTCCACAAACACTGTGGGCGGGCCGGGGGATGCGGGTCAGGGGTTCGGCAGGGGTGGGCAGGTCAGAAAGTGGGGCGCACCGCGCTTGCGGAGGTGCTCGAGCTCCCAGGTGCGGTAGACGGCGAAGCCGTGTGGTGTGTCGCAGCCAAGTGGCCAACCGTCAACGGCGTTTGCGTCGCATCCGTCTCCGTCGAGGAACACCCGAAGCCCGGCGAGACCGCCACACATCGTAATGCTGTCCACAAGGACAGCCTCATCACTCAGCCGCTCGACGGTATCAAGACCGTCTATGATGTTCTCAAGTACTGCGCACGCACGCACGGACAAAAGACGCGTGTGGATGGAGAGACATTGTCGAAATTCATGAGGAGGAGAAGGACGTCAAGAAGATCGTCGGCGGGAAGGAAGTCGTTGAGAAAAAGAGTGGAAGTACTTCCAGCTCAGCGAATACAAGTACCTCAGTTATGTCGAGGTAAAGGAAGCTGCCGATGAGATTGCCGTTGGCCTCGTAGAGCTCGGCGTCGCTAAGGACGAGGTGTTCAACATTTACTCGGCGACAACGTAAGTTTCTCTGAGCTCAACTCAACTGTGATTAATAATTTTCGTAGTTTGAACTGGCAGCTCATGTCGCATGCATGCATCTCGATCTCCACCATCATTGCCACTGCATATGACACACTCGGCGAGGCTGGTCTCACGCACTCGCTCAACGAACCAAACTGTGTCGGCATCTTCACCAAACGGACCTTCTCCCGACCCTCGCCCGTGTGCTCGTGAACACGCCGTCTGTCAAGATCATTGTCTATGACGGCGACCGAAAAGCAAAGTGCTCGATGAGCTGAAGTCGACGCGAGAGAATCTATGTATCCTGAGCGTGCCAGCTCGGCAAGGCAAAGCCTGGTGACCCGAGCCGTGTCCCGACGAGTGACGTCGTCGTGTGCATCATGTACACGATTGGTACGACAGGCGCGCCAAAGGGCATCGTGACACACACTCGAACCTAATTGCGTCTGTTGGCGCTGTATTCAATCTACTTGGGCACCATCTCGGACGCGAGGACTCATTTCTTGCATATCTGCCACTCGCACACATTCTTGAGTATATTGTCGAACTTGCACTTTACTTCGTCGGAATGACTATCGGCTACGGTCGCGTCAAGACCCTCACGGATGCCTCCATGCGCAAATGTCTTGGGGACCTCCGAGAGTTCAAGCCGACCATCATGGTTGGTGTTCCCGCGGTCTGGAAAATGATCCGTAAAGGCATTATGGGGGAACTGCTACGCGTCTGCTTGCGCAGGACAAGAAGCTCTTCGACCGCACGGACAACTTGGCCGTACATCTCGTGCAAATTCTGGCAACAACGCACACAAATTGTATTTACATACATACATAAATACATTATAAAAATGAACGAACACTCAGACCTCGAATACCCGTGAACTACCCACGGGTTTTGAAAAATCCCAGATTCTCAACCCGGACCCGCAAAAATCTGTTTCCCACGGATCACCCGTGTACGGGTGATCCGTGAATGTGGATCTGCAGTCCGGGTCGGGTCACGGGTTTCCACGGGTTCTAAAGACTCGTGGTATGCCCTATAAGCTGATACTAGTAGCGCGCCATAGGCTTGAATGGTGAGTGAACCGCGACATGAGGATGGTGTTCAGGTGCCCAGGAAGCGTCTTAATCTCCTTCTCGATTGCATCGGTCGCCATGGTACACAACGGGTCTCATGGGTGGGAGCCGCACAAAAAGCAGCGGCGGGAGTGCGTGGTCGGTTTGCATCCCGCCCGCCCGGCACATGGCCAGGAACCGCATCAAGGATGCCACGCAACCCCGGGTCCAAGGATTCCTTGAAATCCTTGCGCCCGCCGTCCGTAAGGACGAGAATGGCAGCGCGTGTAAGTGACTTACGAACAGCCGTAAAGACCACATTGGAGGCAATCATGGCTGTGTAACGTACAGAACGATACTTGAGCACGAAGCAGTTCGCACGAACTGCAATCGCGGCGCCGCACTTCTCAAAACCTGGGCGCACAGCATGATCGGGGTCTGAGGCCGACAGCGTATGGAAGCGAGGGACGAGTGCGTCCTGCTCCCTGTCCGAAAGCCGCGCGTCGGACTGTGGGCGTGTTGGGAAAAAGACCTGTAACGCTCCAGAGCCGAAGTCGAGCTCTCTATTGCTGTCGCGAGGGTCGCCCGAAGACGAATATAGCCCAGCGGATCTCGAAGACAAGTCGTTAAAAGCACGCGCTTACCCACAATGATCCGCCCGTTGTAGCTCTTGACGGACGACATTGTTCCCTGTAAGAAAACCGCCGTCACACGGGACGCCCTCCTCCGGCTCTACTAGTAGTAGCCACGTCTTAACAACATTTTCGCAGAAAATCAGCAAAAACAAAATAATATGATTTAATGGACACGCACCTTCACGTTAATGACTTTCTCAGCACTGTCGCGGATAAACCCCTTTTTCTCGTCCAGCTTCTTGAACTGCTTCTCCTTCTGCCAGTCGTTCATCGAGCCAACGACAAAATATGATGACAATCGCAACCATAATTGCCACGCCTTCACAAAAAAATAAGCATCCTTTCCTCATTTGAACTATAAGCCGTGCGCACCTTCAATCCAATCGATAGGCGCGAGTGAGACGACGGCCACAGCAGCACGAGCACCTTAGCCACATAAACAGCAGCAGCGTCTTGCTGGCGCGGGCGCGGAGCACGTTCTGCCCGTACGCGCACTGGCTGTCCGCGTGCGAGCGTGCGCCCCCGATTCCGCATTGGAGAATGCGAGGAGTGCGCCGTTGCCGCTTCCATTTCAGCCTTTCCCACCGCCGGGCTCCGCCCTATTCGAAGACCGTAGATTGGACAGTCCGCGGCGCGCACCTGAGCGAAACAGCCCGTCGACGCCGCCGAGTGCCTCGAGCACATGCAGACTCTTTGGCTCGACAAGCTACGCGAGCGCGAGCGCGCTGAGCTGCGCAGGGAACGGACCCATATCCGCCTCCGCACCGGCTCGTCGCTGCAGGGCACGATCTGCCGTTCCCACTCCTCTCTCTCCTTCTCCTTCCTCCTTCCTTCTGCCATGTCTGTGTCGGATTTGCTTTTCTGGCCTTCTCCGTGCTTTCTTGAAGAAAAGGCATCCGCGTCGCCGCAGCAGTCGCCTCCGCCGGTAGAAGATGGCACGGCGATGGTGATGCTCGTGCGTCACAAATGGCTCTGGTAGCCATCGATACTCAGGCCATGGCCCTGCACTACGGACAGACGAGCAGTCAGGATTTCCGATCGTCGGGCTTATCAGGCTGGATGGCTTCCTCCGTCGGAGCCGGCGAGTGTCGACGCAAAGGGGCTCTTGCACATGTGTCCATAGTTCGGCGAGTTAGGCGGGAGTGTGAGGCTCGTGAGCCCCGTGTGCACGTCGGGCCGGTTATCTCGCAGCGCGAGTGACGTCGGGTAATGGTCCGTCGAGGAAGAGGTGGAGCGGATGGAGAGCGTCGGGGACGGTGGGGTGGTGAGGAAAGAGGCGTCGTCCCCGCGAGTGCGACGGGGACGCCAAGCGGGAGGGGGAGAAAGAGACGGAGCCGGAGCCGGAGCCAGAGCCAAAGCGCGCGCGAGTGGAGGCCACATCGAGCAGGATGCCGTCGGGCCTGCGCGGAGGATAACGCACCGGTGTGCAATGGGTATTATCACGGGTCTACCCGAGCACTGCACATTATGACGTGCCATTCATTTCGCCAAGAAGAAACAAAACGAGTAGTACGTTGTAGGAATGGCGGAAACGAGCCCGCCCTTGTCGAGCCGATCAGGCTCGCCATCGCTGAGATAGTTGATGATCGGCTGGCACGACTGTATCTGGGCGATGGAGCGCGCAACGGGCGCGATTGATGGCAGGAAGGACATGCGCAGATCGTCATCCTATACCGCTGATTCATCAGAGGGGTGCCCGATGAAGAAAAGAGAGGCACTGCCTTATTCTCGTATTGTATAGGTGGCTCTATGGAAATGGTAAGAAAATTACTGCGAAAAGAATGAAAATGCGAGACTTGCTTGAGTTCTCCAGCGTCGCTGCAGCAGATCTCTGGGAACTGCTCCGCCGGAGTCTCCGCATGTTCGATGTCATAGCTTTATTGTATTCGCGGTGATATCGAACTGTAAAAGCCGACCATTATTAAATCTCCCGTGTCTCCACGTCAAAGCAGAGCATACCTTGATGATGGTTGCGTGATAGCTCGAAGAAAGGCCATAGTCGGTGTCTATGACCGACTGCGCGAAGACTTTGGGCGTTACGATCGGGTCTATCAGCAACAATGATAAGGGAGATCAGCAAAAGAAGATATAATAATGAGACTGCTATCTTTTCGCACCATTCCAGTTCTGCACAAACGCATCGGGATTTTTATGGCGCTCGGCGTCGAATTCGAGACGTCTCGGAGCGAGCTGCTTCGCGCGTTTCGCCTCGCCCGGCTTTAGTTTCCCAGGCACCTTCAGCCTCTCGCGCCGTCTCACATTTTTTCGCCGCCCTCGCGCGAGCCCGGGACGTGCGGGTATACAAGATCAAGCTTCTCCTTCAGATTGCGTGCGGCAACCGCAGCCTCAACCTGTGCGTTGCACACCCACCAGCACGTCTGCAGGCTCCACCGCGAGCTCCGCCTTTGCGCGCCCAGCCATCCTGCGGAAGCACGACTCGTACGCGTGGTCCACCGCCATCCACCCCTGAACTGCCATGATCTTGCCCGTGGACACGTCCGGGATGCGTGCGCGCGTCCGCGAGCGGCACTGCCGACACGTGCGTCACGGATGGGCTGAGCTGCGCGTTTGCTGGAAGTGGCGGCAGGCCGGTGGCGGAAGCCGCGCCGCTGCCATTGGGCGCGGCGGTGTGCTGCTGGTGCAAGGGCAGAGGGGGCCCTACATGCACTAAGCTTGTTCGCCTTACGCGACTCATTGACGAGCTCACGCGGGGTCAGGCCGGTGTCGCGTGTGTTCGAGAAAATGGAGGCGGCTTCGTCGAGAGCGTCACCGAACCGGGAGCCATTAGTGAGCAAACCAGATGCGAGCGAAGAGATGAGGTTCTTGCCCGCACGAGTAGCGCACGAGTAGCAACAATCATGTTCATTGGCACTGGAAAAAGCAGTTTAGATAGCACCAATGAAAATGAACTGAAGGCGACGTACCCAGATACAGCAGAACCACGGTCAGCCTTAAACACCAGCACCATCAGAATGAACTTGGTTGCTCATGGTGCGCCGAGGGGGCGCTTATACAAAGCAAGCTAACGAAGCCGCCGAAGCCGATATCCTCCTTAAACGCATCTTTGATGCGCATGCCCGCGTAGAGTAGCCCCTTGCCACGTTCATCCGAGAATGTTGAGAAGAGCGCAGCAGGCTTGTGGACGAGCCCAAGCTCCTGCGCTGGTTTGTGGTCCAGAGGCGGACTTCACCGCTCGCAACGAGCACGTCGTACGTCTCGCTGAGCACGTCCGGTAGGTCCTCAAACGTTTCGGGCACAACAATGCCGCCATCTCCATAAGTGATCACCGTCTGGCTTAAACAACTCGTGTCTCTACTACAGACACGAGCTTTTAAGGCAATCTTTTTCCCTTCCTGGTTGAGGGTGTGCAGTCGGACGACGACAGGGGGAGGCGGCGTGGAGGACAAGGGCGGCGGTAAGAATGGCGAGGACGGCGATGGGAACGGCAAGGAGCTGGACACCGTCGGCGTCTACGTCGTCAGTGTCGGTGAGTGAGTAACGGTGCCCTCCACCCGCGAGTCCGAAAAAGGCTAACGGCTCTTAACCCTTTATCTGTGGCGTTTGAATCTTACAAATAGTGAATATATTTCACCCATTCTCCTTCTCCACCTACAAATAACGAGGAGGTATATGTGCCAAGAATATGGGTTTGAAAAGCTATTCTGATTATATTTTTTGTAAGCATCAACATATCCGAAGATATATTCCTTCTATTTTCTTTTACAAATCTCCTTCTACTCATCTTGACTGTTTACTGAAGAATGACGCGTAGTAGTTAATCGCCTCGCGTCAGAGAGCACCTCGTCCACACTCTTCACAAATAAGTCCACCACCTTCTCGATCTCCGCATCCATGACGTTATATGGTGGGGCGAAAATGGCATGCTCGCCCTCCGTGCTCGAGGTTCGCGCCGTTGCTCATTATGAGGCACTGCATCTGGAGAAGCGGGCCAAACTTCTTTCCCATGTAGTCGTACGCCGCCGTCTCGGAGCTGGAGAAGTCGAACGCCACCAGAAACAGCCGTTCCGCAGACGTCGAACACGAACACTTACGCAGGCGTATTTTGTGCGTGAAGGCGATTGTGCATGCATGCGCCGGACTTCTCGCCCATCGCACGTTTGGCGGCGCAGGTAATAGAGTCACGAGCGGGGCGCCATTGTCCGAACGAATTGCTTGACGAGGTCATCACGCCGTACATTTCGCATGTGATCATGACCTGATTACACACTCCATTCATAAATAATCTGAGTTATGTCGTTGAATTAACTACCAGCCTTTGCAGAAAGCTAGAAAAACACTTTCATTGCCGTGTTGGAATTGCACAATGACACGTTCGCAGATGTGATCTCGTCTTGCGCTTTGCAGTGCACCAGTGCAATCAGAATAGCCACTTGTCCCCACTCGGTGCATTCAGTCAAGACAATGGGAAGCTTCTGCAGAGAATCATGAGCCGTTAACGGCCACTTTCTTGGTTTCCGGAGTTTGGGGAAGGGATGAAGTGGCAACACGGATATCTGCAGTGACAACATTCGCGGCGACCTGCAGGATAATATGCAAGCGTTCACCAGATAATGTATGAAAAGGACACGCACCATCTGACACCATATCCTGTGGTTGATCCATGAAATCATCATGTATGTACGACTAACCCGGCTTCAAGTCATACAGCTTCCCGACGCAAAGTGCGACTATCTCGCGAATGTATAGGTTCTCGTCGCGCAGAAATTTCTAGAGAGGGTCGTACAGGTAGCTTATGATCTTCTTGGCATGTAGACAACCCATTGTGAGTGTCGCGAGGGCAGCGTACGAGCGTATTCGGGTCGTCGACGTCCTTGGCAATCGTACTCACCGCGAGAATGACGAATTCGGGCTTTCGTGGCGCGTCCGGGCGGGGCATCGGCGCGCGCAATACACAAACGGCTCTGCCGCCGCGAGCTTCTCGGAAGGTCAGGCGCCGTCAGTCAGCCAGCCCGGTCGTTTAGCGTGCACGGCCCGAGCTGCTGCCGCCACCGAACGCCTGGCTATGGGTTCAGAATTCTTCGCTGGGGAGGCAGGGGCGGCGCTGCTTTCGTTGAGCCTGCTGCTGGCCTCCGAGAAAGACGCTAGCATGACCGCCAAAGTTGACAGGGAAAGGTATTCCTGGCAAGATCTGTTCTTGTTGGAAGCCTTCTCCTCCCGGATAAAATCCAGTCGGTTACGACAGGGTACTGCCCATCTGCTGCGGCTGCGGCTCTCATTCGTTGCGCCTCAACTCGCTGCGCGAGCTCGAACTCCGCCATCCCCACGCCAATACGAGTTGCAAGTCGCACAGGGGTGTCTTGAGCACACTCATGCCGTCGTCGATTGCGCGCTCGAGGACCTCCAGCGTGTTCTTTGACGCGATGTGCAGCAGGACCGTCGCTGCACAGCACACCCAACACCGCGCAGCATGCCGTCACCATGTGCGTCCTCACACCGCGTACGAGCACATTGGACCCTTCCTCACCGTCTGCAAGATCGAGCGACACTTCGTCAACGCCGGGGCTCAATATGACAATCACCGTGCTCGTCTTCTCACCGCGTGCGAGCCCATCTGGTTCATCCTCGCCGTTTGAAAGCTTGCAGCACCGTCACGCGGTCGCCACCGACGCAGCTAGAATTAGCTGAGCACCTGGAAGACAGCGATCTCGACGTGGTAGAGGTAGTGTTCTGCAAGATCGCTAACTCTGCGGCATACAGGCCAGAGGTACATGCGGCGACAAATATGCTGCGCAGTATACAAACAAGCGCAACGCCGTATCCATTCTTTGCGTACACCCTCCCTCTCTCTCTCTCTACATGTAACCACTATCTATTTCTTACCTACTGTCTCTTCGTTTAAAATTTACTCATAAAGTACTTCACATTCGTTTTGGCATCAAAACACATCTTGAAGATGTCCCCTGACACGCCGAACCCAAGCAATCGTGCAGCGCATGTAGCAGTTGGCAGACACTTCGGCAGAGAGGGGTCGCCATTTTTCCTGTTTTTTGTTTTTGTTTTTTTGTTTTTTTCGTATGCCGCACTTTCATATAATGACTATGCTCGTTCTGACTGGAATCTCTCTCAGGTTTTTACTTTCGTCCTTGACGGCGCGAGCTTTGCATTTCCCCTTTATTTCTATCCTTCAAATGGTACGTGCATTTCTTGATTTTGCGTCGTTCGAGAACTTAAGAAACTATGTCGGTAATGTAGACTACGATGATGCTTAACGACGAATTCACGATTCACGACAACGAAGGTACGTACATTTGGTGGGATTTTTATAACGATAATTTAAGCTGGTAAATGTATTCAGCACCCCGCACCGCTATCCAGATCATCCTTTGTCTGCGTGGCGGCAGGCAGATTTTTTGGAAGACGCTTTCCGGAAAGACACGCATTCTCGAGTCTGCAGTGTCCTTCCCGGAAGCGTCTTCACGACGATCTGCATGCCTCCACGCAGATGAAGGGCAAGCTAAGTCGCTATTCACCGGGCGCGATAACATTTTTGGCTTTGTCTTTTTTCTTGAGGTCTTCGATGGTACCGACGCTCTCGAACTCGAGTAAGAGCAGCCATCGGACACGCCAAGGCAATGGATAAAGACGAAAGTGGTATCGCGCCTGATTAGTAGCGTCTTATCTGCGCTGGAATTTAATTTCTTGGACGCCTGGATCCACGTGGAGTCGACCCTCTGTAAGTAAAATATACAGATAATCCCGCATGCCGATCACTGAGATGTAACTACTAGTGGTAATCCTGCGTTCTTGGACCAGATTATGGCGGGGTGCAACGATTTATGATTACTTGATTTCACATTGCTATACATTTATGTCCTAATGGGATTATGAAGCACAAATTTCGTGAATTATCTGGAACATGACACGTCACACGGGTGAGTTGATCTTCACGTTAAGATTTTTACACATAATAGATGCGTGATTACGTGTATCCACATGATGTGCGCATCGTTCAGGGAAGTTCAATTTATATTGAGAGTAAACGTTCTGATGCACGTGTATATAATCTTCATTTCACGCTGTACTGATATACATAATAGACATGTAAACACGCGTAGACGGTGAGGCGCTTATCTCTCAGAAGACTCACAATCATATTGTGAGAAGCCAAGCTTCACGCACGGCTGTCCATCAAAACACCGTAGTGGCTTTACGTCTTTCAACATGCGCACACGGTCATTTAGAATTATAAACGAAACTTCTGGTCTCAGTGCTCTAAAATCTCTTCTCCAAGCTTCCCTGCATCGACGTTCAAAGACGACATGCCGAAAATCACCGCTCGGGTGAAGCTTCCCATACGATGTTCGAATCCCGAGTGCAGGAAGAAATTCGGCACTTCTGGCAATTTAAACAAACACATAGCGCAGACGAAACGTTGCTGGGTGTGGATGAATCAGAATGAGTTTTCGGACGATGGAGACTCATGGGAGTCAGATGACGAGAGTGACTCCACTGGCCCTCCCCGTAGTGACGAAGAAGGAGAGGATGTAGATGACAGTGGATTTGGGAACGTGTTCCACGGATTTCACCTGGAATACAATGCCAGAGATGGAGCTGACGTGTTGGAGGAGCATCGGGCGACAGGCTCTTCTGCTGATGGCGAAGGTGGTGAAACTGCAGGATCGGCTGGAAACAGTGAAGAGAATCTAGCGCAATTTACCGAGCTCCACCCAATGGCAGGGAAAGTTTTTGATTTTGGCAAGAACCGATTTTCAGAAACCTGGAATTCCGATCAGTTCTCCGGGGAACGACATTTAAATCCATATCACCCTTTTAATGATGAGCGAGATTGGGAGCTTGCAAAGTGGCTTCAAGATTTGAATGTATCCATGGAGAAAGTAGACGCTTTCTTCAAACTGAAACTGGTGAGATATATTACCCTTCCTAAGCATATATTGAGCTAGTAATAATTTAATTCTGCGAGAAAGGCACCACGAAAACCCGACATTTCATTCACATCTTGTAAGGAGATGAGAGAAAAGATCGAGAAGCTACCGAGCCCGCCAAAATGGAAGGAAACAGAGGTTTCCGTGAAAGGCGGAACGACGAAGAAACCGTTAACTCTATTGTATAGGGATGGACTGGAGTGTTTCAAATATCTATTCGGAAACCCTCTGTTCCAAAATCACATGGACTTCATTCCACGACGCGTATACACGGACGATAAACAAAAAGAACGGTTGTACAGCGAAATCATGACCGGAGATTACGTATGGGATGTACAGGTATGTGTAGATTCGTGGAGGAGGACGAACTGGACTTACACTATTTGTATAGGATAACGTCGGTGCAGGGGAAACGCTCGGACTTGTTATGCTCGGTTCAGACAAGACCCATCTAACAAATCATCAGGGGGATAAAGAATGTCATTGCGTTTACATTTCATGCGGCAATATCCTTAAATCACTTCGGACGAAAGCCTCCGGACACTGTTGGCTCATGATAGCACAGATCCCTGTTGCGAAATTTCATGAACAGGAACTACAGGGCTTACTTTCGAACAGATTATACCATGAATGCATGGATATCGTCACCGCAACCATGAAAAAATGCTCAGCCGTTCCGGAGCGCATGGCAGATCCTTCTGGAAACATACGCCTCACACGATTACTCCTGGCCGTCCACATTTCTGACAATCCAGAGCAACAAGTAATCGCTGCTGTGTCGAGTGGTGAGTCGCCGACATCAACTGCAAAATATCACCAGTTCGGAAAGGGACAGCTGTATCCACCACGCAAAGGAGCTCAGACGTTGCTTGCAATATCAGAATTATCGAGATCGTGCGATCCATATAAACTGAAACGATACCTCAAAGAAGCAAAGTTGGTTGGCCTAAACGGAGTTCACCTTCCATTTTGGCGGGACTGGGAATCTGCAGATCCTTCATGTTTCCTGGCTCCAGATGCGCTTCACCAATGGCATAAGTTCTTCGTCGATCACGCAGTAAAATGGGCAAAGTATCTTTTAGGGAACGACGAGATTGACAGACGCATGTCCGTGATTCAACCCAGATCTGGATGCCGTCATTTTGATGATGGTTTTACACGTTTCAAGCAGCATACAGGGCGAGAGCAGCGAGATATAGAGCGTGTCTTCGTTGCCGTACTTGCTGGACACAAATCTGTCAATGTAAAAATCATGCGAGCCTTCCGCGGGCTAATGGACTTCATCTACGTTGCTCAATACGAGAGCCATTCCACAGAGACCTTGTCCTACCTTCGGGATGCACTGAAGCAATTTCACGATAATAAGGTTGCCTTGAGCAAGGCAGGAGTACGAGACGGAAAGATGAAGAAGGGGAAATTCAACATTCCGAAACTCGAGCTGATGCAAAACGTGGAACGACTTATTAAAGCCCTCGGATCTGTTGCACAATTTTCAAGTGACCAGACTGAACGGTGTCACATAGAGATGGCAAAGATCCCTTATAGGTCCACGAACCGAAAGGAATATGCATCACAAATGTGCAGGTTCCTCGATAGACAAGAGCGCGTGCGCTTATTCGACTGGCTTCTGGAATGGAATAAATGTCAGACGGACGCGACTGCAGACTTTCCTGCAGGAACAACTGCTGCTGAACGACGGCACTCGAATATGATAACATCGGACGACAGACACATGCGCCAATCCACGTACGAGCATCTCGTAAACATATTTCTCCCCGCGACTGTTCCATCGTATTTTGAACACAAAAGGGCAATTTGTAACGATACAACTGCGATCATAATTCCTTCACGGCATTCACAGAGACATCTCGGCCTGATAGCGGCTATGGCTCTTTACGGTATCCCGGACCTTCGCAAAGAACTCATCCAGTATTTCAAGTCCGCTGACTTTGGAGTAGATCGTAACGGACTTCGGGTGCTTCTGCCGTTCAACACTATGCACACGTGGTGGAACGTGAGTGTGCAATTGAGGCATCCTCAAGATGAAGATAGTGCCTTGCCCAAGGTCAAAGTTCTTGCTACTCCACCATCAAAAAACCTGCCACTCGGAAGATATAATTTCGTACTCTGCAAAGAGAGTCCCGATTCCAAGGTGCAAGGTATAAAAGGTGATGACAGCTCTACATCGACTGCGAGATGAATATTTATTGACTAGACAACAAGGGCATTTCGTTGGACAAGTTCGTTTGCTTTTTGAAGGCGTATATCATGATCTCCGGAAAGACAGCGTGCCTCTTGCATACGTACAGGTATTTCAACCCGCACGAAATTCGACTTCAAAACAAAAGGATGGAGTAATAGCACATGTAGCGGACGACAATATTGAAATGTTCCGCGTTGAACGTCGTCTCCGGTCTGACGGAAGTCGGAAGGGAGTTATCATTCGTTTGGATGACATCTGGAGACCAGTGGAGCTTATTCCCAGATATGGTGAAAATTGTCCTGAAAATTGGACGTGCGACACTGCTGTTGAATTGGCAAAGCAGTTCTACGTGAATTGTTTTGCGGACAAAACAACCTTCCAGGAAGTATATTAAATTCTACATATGTACGCTTATTTGCGAGAGGAGCACGTACTTACATGCTGGAACATGTTAACCTTCAGACGTAGAAGAACAGGGATGGAGCTGCAGATACATCAGATTTGCCAGTTGAGTACTGGGTATGAGTTGAGTACTGGGTATTCGTTTATGACTCGAATTGAACTGCACGGTGCTGTGCCGCAGTGCGTGTCTTGGAAGTTGTACCTCGACTACGTGTAGCAATCTCTGACCTGCGAGTATACCATTTATTTGCCTTAACAATGGCAGCTCAGTGGCAGGTCAGTCTCGCGATTGCATTTGAGCACAGCTGCGCAGCAACGTGAACGTGAAGATCCATACGCATCACATGAGTGAGTTGGTCGCGTGTTGACATGCTAAAGAAAAATCATGAAGAACGAGATATGCTAGAAAGCTCAATTGAAATATGTTTCAGCTGTTAGTAGCAAAAAGGTGTGAGTTGGAGTTGAGCTCGACAAGTTCTTGCGACAGGCAAACCGTTTCTCGTGCTGCGCGAATTCGTGCTGCGCAAACTCGACTGAGGCAATTTCAAACGTCGACGAGCAACTCGAGGACACTGTTGAGTACGGGTTTCTTCTAGTGCTGCATACTAGGTCAGTACCGTGCTACGTGCTGCAAACACTGCAGCTCACGTTTCTCTTTTGCTTTCTTTGTGATTTCCTGGTTCCGCAGCTCGTGCTTTTCCTCGTCTTCGTCCGCGTGCGCAGCGAAATTACTTTGCTATTTTTTTTCGCTCTCCTTTCTTATACGTTCCAAATGGCGGAAACACGCGTTGCATGGGAGCACCCGGAGTCGTATTCGCAGCACGATGTCCAACGTAGCATTTGCGAGTGGCTTGTGTTCAGATACGGCGAAGATAACTTCGGCTCCGATTTTATTCGCGCTGATATTCGGTGAGTTAACCTAATCTGACGGCATTTTAGCCATGTTCTTAAGATAAAAGCTCTACCGTACATGATGGCGGAGCAAACAACGTCCCGGGGAACGATATGGTGCCGCACCTCACGGTCGATTTCTACGTCTGGACTGATCCCGTGGGTGGAGGGGACCCGGATGTCGTGGATTATGTCAGGCACGTGTGGTTTTGGAGGTTGGACTTTCTCAATGTAAGCTCAGATTTTCTTGTTTTTTGCTTTGTGATTTCTGACCTGACAATATAGGATGGAGGGTTCGTTTACCTGCCGATCGTTCCGTATTTTTTTAAGTAATCACGCCTCCTCAAGTCTGCAGTTTTTCTTGCTTCCTATATCTGTACTCGCTGTATCGCATGTTGATGTTTTGTTCATTGCACTCCATGTGGTCTCGCTAGTTTGACTTGTTTTTGTTGCTTTCGCGCTTTGTGACCTCTCTGACCCGAGCCGCCTAAAATCATACGTATTTCTCTACTGCTCGGTGCCGTGTAGGCGCATATGCTTCCGGATCTCTGAGCAATTAGGTAAGTGTATTGAGCTCGACATAATGTTTACTCATTTATTTCCAAGATGAACCTTGCCCAGAAACTCTGTCGTCTTTGCTCGGAAGAACAGCATTTTCTGTTATCGAAGCCGGTCCGCGAGACTGCGAGTGTGCATGACTGAAGTTCGATGCAGACGGTGGCTGCCCCAGTCTGTCGTAATCTCGCCTCGGGAGCACGCGCTCACGCTCCTTATTTTCGCGCCGTTCTCGTTCCCAAGTATCGGATGGTATTGGGAATGCCGCCGAAAGGTCGTAGTGAGACGAATACCCGCGTGGTGAATGCTGTGAAGGCGCGCCAGACTGTCCGGGCTTCACACCAACACTGTTACCGTTCATCTGCGGAGGTGGCCCGGCAGGAGAGCACCCATATCCACGGTCACGCGGTTCGGGAGGTAGACCGAGCAGAGGCGGTGATATGTCATGTTCCGAATGCGTAAGATTAGTCATACACATACACGTGATGCTACAAAATGCACGTGAAGGTCGCTGCACAGTCGGCACGTGACATGAGTCACTTCTTGCTGTGTGTCGGTCTTGCAGAGAATTTTTATATAAAGATCAGAAAGTTGTAAAGAAGCTCGAATGAGGGCGTACAGTATGCGTTGGCTGAGAGTACAGCAGAGGTGTACAATGAATAAATCATTTGGACCTGTTATAGCGAGAGCCAGCCTTTTGCTCGTGCTGCGCAATCTCGATAGCAATAATTTCGAGCATTCACGACGTCGACGAAGAGGCGTCTGTCCTAAGATATTGTCTGGAACTGAATACGAGGTCAGTACCGTGCTACGTGCTGAATGTGTAGTAGCTCACCGTTTTCTTCTGCTTTTCTTGTGACTGTGTTGCTCCTCGTATTCCTTGTCTTCGTCCACGCGCTCAGCGACATTGCTTAACACCTTTTGCTCGTTTTTCTTACTTGTTCTAAATGTCTCAAGTCGGCCTTGCCTGGGAATACCCAAAGATCTATTGCAAAAAACTTTATCAACGTGGCCTTTGCGAGGAGGCTGTTCTCCGCCGGGGCGATGACCTTTTCGGTTCCGCACTCATTCGCGTGGACATTCGGTGAGTTTACGTAATCAAATGACTAATCTGACAAATGCATGAGCTAATCAGCACTACAGCTCGTCTGTACACACCGGAGGACGTACTGATGCCTTCCGGAACGATATGCGGCCTCACCTGACCGTCGACTATTATGTCTGGGCCCTGGACAATGGGGAGCCGACCGTCAATCAGGAAACGAAACACGTTTATTTCCAGAAGGAACGTTTGTCTGTAAGCTCGCATTTTTCCTATTTTTTACCATTGCAATTACTCACCTCACAATATAGAATGGCAAATTTGTCTACTTTGGGATCTTTCCCAATTAAAAAGTCGTGTTTTTCTTTGTCTGCAGTTGCTTTTGCTTGTTGTTTCTGTGCTCCGTGTATCGCACTCCGTTTGTCCTCACTAGTTTGTCCTCATTCCTTGTTGCTTCCGCGCTATGTGACTTTGCTATCCCAAGACTCCTAGAATGAATCTCTGTACTGTATTGCTGCACTTCTCTGCGCAGTGAAATAGCGGCTTTCGCGCAGTTCGGTTCTGATCCTGACATGTCGACAAGCAATTTCCTGAGCCGTGGTGTTCGTTTCAATGAGTCATTCAGTATCCTTTCTCTCTAAGATATGTTTTGACTTCATACCAATCATATTTGATGCGTGTATAGCACGCTTGTTACAGTGTCTCGCCCATCTTGCTTGCACTCATGAACACGACTTGTACGCTCCCTCGCGATCGTGATCTCGACCCTTTTAATCCTGATGCGGCGCAGTGTTTTGCACACGGGCCCAGAAGGCACTTGTGGGGTTGCATAGGGCCAGTAGCAGAAATATTTAAAGGTTCAATTGAGTGCTGCGTATATTTATACAGGACAAGACAAGTGTTGTTTGTTACGATTCCTGACGTAAGGAAAATAAACTTACAAAATCGCCTCCTTAGGAAATTTCTAAGTCCTTTCTTCTTCACCATCATCACCCTCTCGTCATCGTCATCGTCGCCGCCTCTGCTGCCACCACCCTCGTTAAGTCTTTCGCGAACTAGCCGGTTAGGTCGATGGTGGCCTGAATTCAATGGACCTCGAACGACATCAGGCAGCGTCGAGTTCATCGTCCCACACGCAGGCTGCATCGTCTTCATCGAACGCAAACCACAGTGAGAGGGCGCCTACCCGCGCAAGCACACGTCTTAAAGCCGCAAAGGAGAAAGAGAGAGAACGGGAGAAGGACGAGCAACCGACCGAATAAACTGCTGTACGCCGCTCGTCTCTTACTTGAAATTTGAGGGACGCTGGCATTCCGATGCGATGCCGAGACGCGCCGGTGACCACGCTGGTAAAAGTAAGGCCAAAGAAGTTCTTACCGATTCTCCATCTGCACCCACTCGTGCAAGCAAGAGGTAAGCAAATTAACTTTACGGCTCCTACCTTACTCTGAGCGGGATCGCTGACTCCGCTTTCCAGGACGCGTCGCGCCACTCTTCCGCCAACCGCTGCGTCCTTAATCATCAACGAACCCAACACCAAAGATCCGAAGGGCAAGAAACGCGCAAATCGTGACTCTGTTTCGGAAGACAAGTCGACACCCAGCTCCCCGAAGAGGTAACGTCCGTCCAGCTCTTATAAGGCCAAAGTCGTGGCGGCACCTAGACTTTCGCGACTTGAAGACGAGGAAGAGATGATGGATGTCGATTACGGTGTGGGGATGCATGATGACGAGGAACCCATGAATGAGGAGGAGGACCATCGCGATGGTGACGAGAATGCGGAGAAGAGTGACGATGAGCATCATGATGAAGAAAGGGCGGTTCAGCCGCCAGCCGAGGCGTCGCCAGATTCTCGCCGGACTCTCGAGGAGACGATGGCGATGTTCGACTTCTCGCGGCTTGGGGTTATATGACCCAGCTGAACGCCCGTCTACGAACTCTTCTTAACAATATCAAGCCCTCGGCTGATCCGACGACGAAGCTCATTGCACTCCAAGAGCTCAGTGAACTTCTTAGTATCAGTACTGAGGATACACTCGCAGGTTCTTTCCAAGTCGAAAGATTTATCAGGGAGCTCGTTCGTATTCTCGGGGCTACTGGCGGTGAAGCGGCTCAAGATGAGGGTGACGACGACGACGATGAGAACAACGACGACGATGCGGCGCTTGCCGCAGCGCTCCAAATGAATGCCGGTGGCACCCTCCCTGGTGACGAGAACCTAGAAGCTCAGCTACTGCTTGTAGATGTCTTGCTATCCTGATGGAGGCTCTTCCTGGCTGTGGTCACACTCTAGTGTACTATGGCGCAATTCCTGTTCTCTGCAGCAAATTGCTTGAGATCTCGTACATTGATCTAGCTGAACAGACTTTACTCGTAAGCTTCCTTATAAACCGAGCATTCTCGTACATCTGCTTAAAACTTTTCGTAGACGTTAGAGAAGATTTCAGAAGAGTAACCCAGCGCGATCGTGCGCGAGGGTGGCCTAGCTGCCCTTTTAAGTTTTTCTGGATTTCTTCTCAATCGCTGTTCAGCGCACAGCACTGCAGGCTGCGGCCAACTGCTGTCGCAATGCGTCGGTGGATAACCTGCCGATGATTAAGGACGTCTGGCCCATCATACGCCATCCCGTCGGTGTACTGAAGCAGAATGACACAAGTGACGAGCAGCTGCGCGAGACGCTGCAAGGGCTTGCCCACCTGTTGTCGTCTCACCACACGTCTGTTTCGAGCTTCGAACTTCTACAAAGTGGGCTCGCTGATGCGCTCCTCGAGTTTGCAACCTCTGAAAACGGTGAAGGTTTGTGCTTTCAATTGTCTCTTCTGATCGAGGACGGCCTTTACTTACGACTTATCATAGTCCGTCAAAAGCTTCTTCTGGAAGAGTTGACTTCTTTCAAGGGCGGAAAGCCTTCGTCTGGTCCATCGTCTTGTATAGCTGAGGTGTCCGATAGACTCGAAGCGTAACTCTCCGTCGCTCCTAGCCCGTCAAATACGTCTTCGTTTGATCGCTGAGGAGGGCTCGGAAACTCCGCGTGTCGGAAGTAGCAATATAGTTGTCTCAATCCACGCTATTGCAACTTTCCAGGCACTGAACGACTACCTACGTCCGCAATTATCTGGTCTCCTGTCGTCGATGTGTGGTTCAAGGTTGTCTGGGATGCTCGCCGCGCTTGCTACTGGACATTTCCTGTCCGATGCTCTAGCCACTGGGACATCAGCGATTCCTGGATCGTCATCTTTCAGCGGACCGCCGCCGCCGCTTCAGGCAACTAATGCCAGTAGCGCGCTCGCTTCATTCGACTCGAAGCCCGAGCGACGTCGAAGCCTTCGTCTCAGTGCAAAATCATCTACAGGATCTTTGGCCAAGAGCACCAACGCGCAAGCGTCAAGTTCGTCTGCGCCGGCTGCACCTGCTTCTGTTGCTTCGACGTCTACTGTCGCGGTTGCCCCGCCGGCTAAAGACAAGGTTAATGCACAGGAGGTTTCGGGAGAAGCCACTGGAAGTGGATCGGGCATCCATGATGAGGACGATGAGAACTCGGGTGACTTTATGAATGCTGAGGTAGATGCCGAGGTACGTAACTTTCTGAAGGGTGTTTGTCGTTCTGATTGTTGAGAATTCGTTTCGTACGAAGGTGTTCGACGAAGACCTGGATGACGACGACGGTGCTGCAGAAAAGGCTGTCACTCTGTCCGTGGCTGATGGTAAGGGTTTGGTGATACCTCTTCTATGCTTATGTTGACACCATCTTACAGATGGCTCGAAAGTAGAAGCACAGACTCCTGATAGCACTCGTGTAGCGACACCTAGCCCAATTGCCGGTGCTGCGGGCCCGTCTTCAAGCTTGTCGACTCAAAAACCCTCCTACGCCGCTGCCCTAAAAAACAAAGCTAGCGACTGGCACTTAGAGATCACCATGGATGACCACGTCGTCCCTCTAGACACGACCATCTACGGGGCAGTCCACAATCACGAAACCCGTAAATCGCCAGGCGGTACTGTGCCGTCAAGCATGATCTGGCAGGGCGTGTATACTGTAAAGTACAAGAAAGTGACAGGACCTCGACAGATTGCTGAGAGTGAGTTGGAAAATGCTTATCAATCTTTCTTGTTTCCCTTACAATTGCTTATCAAGACGCAGCTGAGCCCCCATCGAGAGCGAGATTACCTATTTCTTCACTCGCCTCCCTCCCAGACGATGCTCCGCACTCGAAGATACTGAAGCTCTTACGTGTTCTGCACAAATTGAATGCCCAAATCCCTGATAATAGCATTTTCAACGCTCAGCCACTCTCTGATAAGGCCTTCATCAACAACAAGTTGACTGCTAAGCTGACACGGAAACTAGAGGAACCGCTGATTGTAGCAAGGTATGTCTCAGCACTGCTTCTGTATACGCTTTCTTATTTTTTTATTTTTTATTTTCGTAGCGCCTGTCTTCCAGAGTGGGCCATGGATCTTCCTTTGCACTTCCCATTTTTATTCCCGTTCTCTCATTCCTGCAGTCGATTCCATTTGGTTATGCACGCCTAATCCTGAAGTGGCAAAGCCAAAATCGAGCTCGGTCGAGCTCACGATGTGACGACACCGAGTATCGAAAACGATGACCCGTAAAGCTCGAACACTTTGAAGGCGGACTCAAGAATGTGCTTTCTTGAGATACGAACTTTCTGCCTCTGCAGGCGCCCGAGGGAACGAAGAAGTCGAATATTTTGATGAGGTTGGAACTGGGCTGGGGCCTACGCTAGAGTTCTACTCCATGGTTTCCCGAGAATTTGCGAGACGTGACCTGAAGATCTGGCGGGCTGCCGACACAACATACTTGAATCACCTACTGGACTTTTTCCTGCTTCGGTAGGGTCTTCCGACGCCACTGCCAACGGGGGAGAGAAACGCACCTACATCTTTAGAATCGTCGGTCAATTCATTGCAAAGGCAATGCTCGACTCTCGTATCATTGACATGCCGTTCAACAAAGTCTTTTTAAAAATGGTTCTTGGAGAGGAAGTGCCGTTGACCGTTTCTAGTCTGAGAGTGAGTCTTGTTTTTGTATCTTACATATTTGATCGTTGGACACGTCTAATCTGTCTCAAAGTATGTTGACCCCACGCTGGCGAGTTCTTTGGCCAAACTCCAAGCGTTCATCGAGCCTTTTGGATCAGATGACGTCAAGGTATTATTTCTGGCGGTTGTGCTTGCTGTTGAATACACATGTTGATTCTTTTGAAAGACGGAACGTTCGACCACAAAGGATATTCGGAGAAGGCGCTCCATCGCATGATCAAGGCAAAGGCGAAGGCCGATCGCGCTGCGGCACGAGCGGCAGAGGCAAGTGCGCTCTCGTCGCTTCCTGGTTGCCAGTCACCATCTTCTTCGCGTGCGCACACGCCGACTGGTGGGCCTTCGACTCCTGGAGAAGATGAGTCACCCTGAGGTTGTCAACCGCTTCGTTAACCTGGTTCTTCCTATCTTGGTAGACGTCTATGCCGCTAGTGTCTCTTCCCTATTAGGATTAAATCGCTGGAATCGCTGCTGAAGGCGATCTGCTCCCAAGACGAGGAACATTTGAGGCAAACCATGAAAGTAAGTGGCCAAGTGAAATTTGGTTTAACTGATACTGAAATTATCTTGCTAGAACGATAGTATCGTAAGCTTCGCTAGCTCTATCTTGTCTGCTAAGGATCACCCGAATCTTATGATCGGAGGTCTGCAAATGGTCGAGCTTCTTATTAGTAAAGCTCCTACAGACTACAGGGCGTCAAACAGAAGAGGAGGTGTTTTGCAAGAGATTGAACAGCTCGCAGCTCGTCCCCTTCCTCCTCGGACAAAAGACAAGGAAAAGGAAAAGCTTAAGGAAGAAAACGAAGACTCGGATGGAGCTGCTCCTGAGATTCCGGTAGCGCCTGTCCCCCTGTACCAGGATCAGCGCCATCAAGTAGGCGACGACTGTATCCCGAAGACGCCTACGCCCTGCGAGCCCGAGTCATTCGGTTCAAGTACTTGTCGAACGACGTTCAAGCTGACGGAGACGCGATGTTCACGTGCCTTCGCCATCTCGTCGTTGTAATGAAGCAGAATGACACAAGCGACGAGCAGCTGCGCGAGACGCTGCAAGGGCTTGCCCACCTGTTGTCGTCTCACCACACGTCTGTTTCGAGCTTCGAGCTTCTACAAAGCGGGCTCGTTGATGTGCTCCCCGAGTTTGCAACCTCTGAAAACGGTGAAGGTTTGTGCTTTCAACTGTCTCTTCTTTGATCGAGAACGGTCTTTACTCACGGCTTATCATAGTCCATCAAAAGCTATACCTGGATGAGTTATCTCCGTTTAAAGGTGGAACTGGCCTGGAGGTTTCATTTAACACTTCGTTATTTTCCCCATTCCCTGTCTTGCAATAGTATGTACGCTTTTGAGCTTTCTTTTTACTTTGCTTTGTAATTTGAATTATCTATAGCGCATTGTCCCATATGGACTACCTTGCATTATTGAATAGGCTAAGATTTCTGGAAGAATCCAGTCACGTGTTTGTGACGTGATGCACGCGGCTTAATAACTTTGCGGCAACTCGTGTCTTAGTACATCTCCTCCCGCATCTCAGCCCACACAGCCTATATATTCCTGCACCTTCATCATGTCTCTTGTCACTTACCACCCACAACCTATCTATTCCCGCCCTTCGTCTAACAGCATGTCTACCGTCACAGCTATCAGCGTCCTCAATGAGTTCGTTCGTGAGCGGTGTGTAGTCGACGAGGCTGGCAAGTGCACTCCCATCGCATTCCTACTTACACCTGTTGGTGCATCAGCGCCCTTTTACTGCTTGCCAGCGTCATGGTCAACGCCCCCTATCTCTGACCATGGGCCTTTGACTGCTGCTGGGATCGTTTCACGTCTCTATCGGACAACGATGTCCTTTAACGCGTCGCTCATGGCAAGTCTGAAAGCAACCCATCCAAACGATCGCTCGCTCGCCCGCGCATCTGTCACGGCTGCTGGATGCACCGAGTGGTACCACGGAATCCTCCAAGCTATGCTCTTCGACAAGGTCGACTGGGCTTTACGATCGTGCCACACACCTAGTCCAATTCTCCGCATTGCGCACTCATCGTACACGCAACCAAGTGCGATCCCAAAGCAAGCTGAACGAATGTGGGAGATCTATCGGAACTGGACCGACACAACATCGGCGTTCGTTACTGCTTGGGTCGCGAGCGAATCTGAAGGTATGGAAACGGAGCCCGCCTATATAACCGAAGAAAACGCTAGTCAATTGGCCATTGGCCCGGCTGGAAACGATGGCCAATTGGTCATCTCCCGGCTTATGGACAACAACACCTTGTCTACCACTGACTCTGACACCGAGTCCAGCCGGCACGGGATGCGTGGTGTGGTAGAGTCTCTTGTGCGAGGGACAGAGCAAACTTCCGCAGCTGCGCACGTAAACCTCGTAGAGAATAACTTCTGCTGGGCTGCTCTCGGTTTACTCGCTATCTCGCTGGTAAGCTTTTTTCTATGCCTCTTACATTTCGTTTCAATTTCTGTAATTTTTCATTCGAATCATATCCGGCTTCTTTCCCTCGCCATCTCCCTCCTTTTCTTTTTCCTCGGTGAAACAATTGACGTGCGTCGTTTGTTTTTCTAAATTACCTCTGTTTTAGCGCGCGTCGGACGAAGGAAGACATATGCCGTCGTCAGATACTCCTGGGACAGTCTCCCCTACTCTCAATAACGGTGCTATGGGCCATGCTACGAGCGGAAATGGCTCGGGAGCCATGCCGAAGAAAAGATTGACTGATTACTTAGCGTAAGTGACTGTGTCTAGTGTCTACTCTGAAGTATTATTTTCTCACCGATAGCATCAGTGAGAACTGTGGACATCTTCCTAGAGAAATCGCAGGACTAGCAGATTATGACCTACTTCGTCCACTCTACGCGTTGGCAGGAATCTCACCGATCGTGTTGCTCAGTAAACTACAAATCACGGCAACTGGGAAATGCAAAGTTGGCCTATCGCACCTTGCTGAGGTGTGCATTAGTACATTTTTGGCTTTTCCCACTTTTCTAAATCACTTTTTCCAGTTAATTACGCATCCTACTCTCAATGACGATCGGTCCCGCCGCTATATCGAACGCGACCTCTTCAAAGTTCTCATCCAAATGGTCCTGAAAGGACGTTCCTATTTCAAAATATCCATGGGGCCAGTAATCGAGAAATGGCGTGAAGATGGTGTTCTAACTCCGTCAAATCAAGTTTCGTGCGACGACAAGGCTGTCATTGAAGTTGACCTAGCTGAGTCTTTCAGGCATGCACAGGAAACACAACCAATAGGCTTCCGCACGATACGAAATCTTACAAAGTTAGTCGAGGGGATCGGCAAGCGATCCAGAGCGAAGAGCCATGAAATCATTGACATCTTGGCACTCGTAAAAGTAAGCCTCACGGATGAAAATCCCCCGTGGCTAGCATCCGCACTCGCCTCCGAGGGAGCGAAGAAGACTTCGCCTTTGTCGGGTTATGACGCCAATACCGAGTCACTTGAAGACGGCGAGACGCGACGCAGCAACCGCGAGAAGAAAGGTGTTGAACGTGGCCTGGGTGGAGAACCGGGGAAGCTGACTCGGAACCGAAACAGGAAGCGAACCAAGAAGCCGGAAGTCGCATCAGATGAGGAGGGAGAGATGTCTGATCGCTCACAATTAACATCAGAGAAAGATGGATCGGAAGACTGGCTTGCTGGAAGGGGAAAAAACAAGCGAGGATCAGAGGACGACATCGAAATGAACGATGAGACATCTAAGCCGAAGAAACGGCGACACATTGATGACTCCGACGACGAAAATGATGAGTCAAACAAAAACATATCGTTTAGTGGTCGGAGACCCCAGTACGACTTGGTAGATTTTTCGAAACCTCCTCCTGCTGTACGTATCGCAGGATTATGATGTGTATTGTGACTGATGTTCCACCCTTCCCACAGGCCGTCGAGTTTTGCCCAATTCATATTTACTCCGTCTTGAGATCGTTGGAATCATTCGCTTCTATCACTCTAGAGGACTCGCCTAGCGATCCTATCGCTTCAAAGGACCCACCTAGCGATCCTATCGCTTCAAAGGACCCACCTAGCGATCCTATTGCTCCAGAGGACCCGCCTAGCGATCCTATCGCTTCAAAGGACCCACCTAGCGATCCTATCGCTCCAGAGGACCCGCCTAGCGATCCTATCGCTTCAAAGGACCCACCTAGCGATCCTATCGCTCCAGAGGACCCGCCTAGCGATCCTCTCGCTCCAGAGGACTCGTCTAGCGATCCGAAAAAGGATGAGAGCGCAGGCTATCGGACACGGACAGTTTCACCTTTTGGTTCAGAGCTCACGCCTCTGAATTCTCAAACTCAATCTCCAGACTTGTCAAAAGCAGATGCGGACGTGGGTGTCCATTCCGAAGAGTCCATTCAGCACGAGAAGTCTCAAACTCAATCTCCAGACTTGTCAAAAGCAGATGCGGGTGTGGGTGTCCATTCCGAAGAGCCCATTCAGCACGAGAAGTCTCCACGCGACTCTGAAGACTTTGACCTTAATGCCTTACATTATGATTACTCTTTGCGTGCTACGATAAACGTTCCGATTTGGCCGAGCATGGTGAGTTCCGCAGTTGCCTTTAAATAAATGATGCTCATGACATATCATTGCAGCGGAAAGGGTTTATCGAGCGTACAATGCTGCTGAGAGACAGTAAAGGGAAACCGAACCAGACGATTTCAATACTGCGTGAGGATTGGGAAAGACTAGATTTTGCACGGCGTCGAGATATCTTCAAAACGAGGAACGTGCACATCAGCGGACCTCCACGCACGCCATTATTTGAAATTAAGGACTGGTCATCACCAGGCTTTGATGGTCTATTGGACCTTGCTCAGCCTCGCCAGGTTCACGGTACGTTCATTAGCATAAGGATGCTGCTGTTGACTAATTAAATTTCGCAGATATGACCGTTCCGATTGTTAACGATGCGAACGCCAATATACGTTTTGCTAGACTTGACGCCATGCTCCAATATATCTATAATATGGAAGATGAGAAGAGACTCGCGGAAACGCCAGGGGCGACGAGTAAATTGGGTGCTCAGTGTCTGAACGCACTAGACATTCCATTGCCTGGATTCGGTTTTTTCACGTGAGTGAGCTGCGTATCGAATAAGTGAAGTGCTGAGGGAGGTCTTCAGCGAATTTGACGATTGCTCAAAGTTTATCTTCCAAGACACGTTCAATTGGTTTACAGAGTTAGGGCCGACTTCGCTAGGAAGCCATTGGGGGTTACTTGCTTTGCAGTCCGCACGCTCAGAAACCCACATGGATGCTGGTGGGGGGTGCAGTATCATCCATATGGTTCTTGGAAGCAAAGAGTGGCTTATCGCGACGAACCCCGATATGTTACCCGGCCCTAGAGGATGGATTCCCAACGAATCAGACTGGGAAGCTGTGTACCTGCAGCCCGGGGACGACCTGTACGTACACCTTGGTTCATGTTCAGTTCTCAAACTGAATATCAAGAATGCAATTAGGATCATGCATCCTGGTACAATTCACAGTGTTATCACTTTAGAAGATTGCTTCGCTGTCGGTGGGCACTTCTACTTTACGGGCCTGTTCGGTCAAACCCTCAGAGCAATGGTCATTGAGCACTACCATGGAAAATGGATTACGAACACAGAACACACTCGCATGCCGTTACTTCTCCTCAAGGCATTGGTGGGATTCGTGGATATTTACCTATCGAACATTAGGAGACAGACACGTGCGTTTCTTAAATTAAAGTCAAGTAACTGATGCTGAATCGTTAAAGAGTAGCAGATCGCTTTCCTGACATGGCGCAACTCTCATATCTTCTCGTTATCGTTCGCCATCTAGACCAGTTGGGACCTGAACTTCCAGAAGACCCAAATGAAAAGTCGTGGACAGATTCTTTGCAATTCAAAGCTGATTTCGCACGCACGCTCATTGTTGTTCGAACTTTCGTAGTGGACTTGATGGCGTTTCCCGGAGCTTATTTTCAGACAGAAATGCAAAGTGCAGAAGACGATTTAGCCTCTCTGGTGGATTTATTGAATCAGATGAATGGGAATATGGAGAAGACTGAAAAGAAAAAGCACATCACTTGCATATGCATGTGCGGACTTCCCCACAAACGGTCTTGCCATTTCAAAGTCGACGGCGTCATTTCAAGGATACTGGAACGACACAGGCAGCAGACACAGCAGAAAGGAGATGAGCGAGGGCGGCCAGAATGATGGATGGAGCGTTGATTCATTGGGCTTGTACGGGTAGCGGCGAATGTTGAGTATAGTGATATCTTCTATTCTCTAATTTACTGCTATTTTCATGACTTTGCGACCCAGTCTCAAAAATTGGACGTCAACAAAAGAAGTCTGACATGTGTCGATCTCTTCCGGAAGATTCATACTTGAAGTGACACGTGATTTTTCACTGATTTTCTCACAGTTGGTTTTTTCTCGTGTTCGCTTAACATCGACACGTCTTGTTGGCAACACCGACCACTGAGCTCCAGATGGCTCGCAAGAAAGCCGCTAACGATGAAAATCGTGCTACTAATAAATCAGGTATGTTAATCCTATTGCAATGCACGAGATGCTTATCAATATAACTTGAAGGAAAAGCTGCTGGCAATAGTAAGATAAGGGCGAAGAGGGATGGAGATACTAAGGCTAACGTCTACACAGGTGAAAAACGTGTCTACACTACCCGCAGCAGTACACAAAACAACGGCGGCGACACTTCACCTCACCTGGCGCGGACATCCACGAATAATGGCAAGGAGGATGGCATTGCAAATATTGTGGAGGAATCGGAAGGCGCGACCGTCGTGAGTGGAACTTCTGCTGAGATAGCTTTATCCAACAAGGTCCATATACTCACTAGGCAACGAACGAGAAACCAAAAAACGCTCAGCAGACACGAGCTCAACCTAAACCAAGACCTGTAAGCATTGTCTTGACACGAGAAAACAAGCGTTGTCTTATACATATCCAAAGCTCAAACCATTGTCCAACTGGCGGCCCAATGTCGAAGCTGTAAGCATGTCTGCAGTGTGAGACTGCACGTCTACTGACATATCTGAAAGGTTCGTGGCAATACAAACCGGGTGGTATCCGAGGACGACATATCCACTGCGACAGTACCTATTCCAAGTGTCAGTCAAACGATGGACCGGCCGACGCAGAATGGAAAAAAAGCCACTATCGAGAATGAAAGCGAGGCTTTCGATCCTCCTGCTAACTCGGCTGACACTGACAACATGGAAAGAAGGTCACCTTTGGAGATGGAAGTAGTGAGCCTGTCGGATAAACGTGCTGACGAAGATATTACCATGGCAAATTACAACCTAGCGAACGATTTGGCTGCGTCCGTCGGTGATTACGATAAGATCGTCCGCGACTTCGACAACGAGTTTTCGGAACCGGGAAGGCCTAATGCTGGTGAAGGAGGATCTGATGAAGAAAACGGGGATGGACATCTCCGCGATGCTGAGTCGGACACTGTGGAGAAACAAACGAAGACAAAAGGTAAGGGGCGATGTGTTGTCGAGTCTTCCGACGAGGAGTCTTTCTTTGGCAGTGACGAGGAAAATGAAGAAGTTGATGATGCAATGGCAAGTCTCGTTCCATACTCAAGGGATAGACCATGCTCATATGCATTCAAAGGACCTCGATCAACAAATTGCGCGGTCTGCGCAGGGGAAAGACGTTCTAGAGAAACATCGTGAGAAGACAAAGTCCGAAGGACACGCACGCAAGCAAGACAAAGGCTTGAAAACCTTCGTGGCACGCAAGGAGAGCACGGTGTCTCAAACCAAGGTCACTCGAAAGGAATCGAATGGGCGGCAGGCGCAGTCAGGTCAGGTAAGTTCCCAAGTCTCATTGAAGCAGGCTGCTTTGATTCCTTCGCACAGGCTGCCCCTCCGGAAGTGAGAAAGGTCCAAGCAGCTAGCGAGCGTCAGGGAAAGAGGTCGGTACAACCATCCATGAATAGTGACTCTGAGTTGGAGGGGCAAAGACAACCGGTTGTCAAGAAGCAACGCAGGAGGCGCACGACCCGCCGTAATGCCGAAGGTGAGTGCTGCGGTATCCGGCTGAGCTGGTGTTGTCGTATACTGATGGGTATGCATTAGATGAAGAAAGGCAGGAAGGGGATAATAATCTAGGATACTACACGGGCCCAACAAAGTCCGTTCTGGAGAGCGCCACATACTACCTGAGGTTGTTCTGCTTTACATATGATGCGTTCATGTCACCTGCCAATGTAAGAGATATTAGCAAAAAGTGCTTTCGAGACGCTTGTGTGGATATTTACGAGCAGGACGGTGAGTTAATCGTTGAATGAACCATAGCTTACTTTATAATTTTATTTATTTATTCAGAGGAAAAGTATCCGCGATACTGCCCGGCATTCAAGTCTCTGGTACGTGTATTTCAACTCCCCCAAAAAAGACACTGCTGAGATCATGGTGTGAAGTTGGCGAAAGAACCCTGGAGCATGCGGGGAAAGATTAAAGTATTAGCGAAGGCCATCGTCACAAGCGAGTACGACATACACCCACCGGACTTAAATGGCCCCCAGTATGCTCATCTTACGCCGAAAATGAAAGAGCGTAAGCGCCTCGCGGCTGTCCGTTCGAAGGTAGAAGCACTTATTGGCACGGAAGAGGACCCGAAGAACGATTACGCATATGCGAACAAAGCAAGTCATCGATTTGCATGTATACGACAAGGACGCGCACGCTAACTTTATTTTCCAGGACAATAAAGACGGGAAAGACGGCATGCCGTTCGGTCATCCAGCGATTAAAATGTTGATACACCGCTTTGCCTTCAACACCGCCAGTAAACCCGCACCTCTCGTTTTCGTGCAGCAAGATTGGCTCAACCCGATCCCTTTCGGAACCATCGCATTGGCAGTGCTCGCGGTAGGCCCTGAAACTACTACAGGGTGTAATATACTGACCATTGGTACACAGCTTCACAATAGCTTGAGCGAATATGCCAAAGGTGAGCGCGTCGAAATTATATTCGATGAGAAATCGTATGCCTCAGTATACGGAGAATTGGTCAGTCAACTACGCAAGCTCTCGCACTCGTCGACGAAGAAAGACATGTTGGCCGATTGGCAGAGGGAAGTTTATGAGGAAGGAATGTGCGTGTTCTCTTGAATGTTTTCACTATTGATGGACTGTAACTCACATCGTCCGCAGAGAGAAATGCAGTTCCTACGGCGGAAGTCACAAACAACTTGCTGCGATATACGTACCGTCATCGGATGCCGAACTCGACGATGCCGGTAGTGATTTCTGACAATTAGCCTCTGCGACTACGGGTTCAAGGACAGTATTCATACCGTTGTCTATTAGATAGTCTAGTGCTCGAATAGACTAGCTCGCCGTGCATCAATATTTGTAGCTTTCGGGTTCAAATTCATACGCACATTTGATACAGTACTATGAACTTCAGAGCTACGGCCTACAGAGCTATTGACCATCAGTGCTACGGGCCTACAGTGCTATGTGACTACGACCTTCAGTGCTTCGGGCCTACAGTACTATATACCTATGTAACTATGAACTTCAGTGCTACGGGCCTACAGTGCTATGTGACTACGACCTTCAGTGCTATGGGCCTACCGTACTATATACCTATGTAGCTATGAACTTCAGTCCTACGGGCATCAGTGCTACAGAGCTATGGAGACCTACAGACTACGGCACTACAGAGCTATGGAGACCTACAGACTACGGCACTACGGGCTCCTATATAGCGCTATATAAGGGGGGGATATCTATGGAGCACTATGGAGCTATATTTTCTATATAGTCCTATATAGGTCTGTATAGCTTTGGTAATTTTCCTGATGTGCCTCATTCCATGCTCCACTGTACATGCCCCTTACGGGCCTTTCCCTCACGCTCCCCTCATGTCATGCTGCGCATGACTCCACAGCTCCGCTGACATCATAGTCAGCCTCACAGTATATATAGGTACATTGCTGGGACCTTAAGCCCCAGCTTGACCTCCTTGTTCAGTAGCTAGCATAGTCTTGCTATTCATCGCCCTTGCTCTTCATAGTCCTGCGCTCTGCGCTTCACAGTCTTGCCATAGCCATCGTCGCCTTGTCACAGTCAAGCCTCACGTCACTCGTCACATCACTGTCCACAGTCACGCTCCTCGCTCCATTAGGCAAGACCCTGTTACTCCGTAACATTAGGTCAAGCTCTCTTTTGATTGTCGACGTATCAACGTCTAGACAAAATTTCTACCCTACCCAAACTCCCCGCTAACGCGGTCTGGCCCACCGATCAACCCTACCCAACTGCGGGAACCTATCCACTCACCCTCAGAAGGAGATCGGACGGACGAATTGCCTGGAAAGTATTTCTTGAAGGAGGCGATCCACACACCGAACTTTTATACCGTTACCACGAATTTGGAATCCTCCAAAACGTCCGACCCCGCGAACATTCAAGTCGACCTATTGAAATACCAACGCCACCACAGCATATCGATCCTGTTGACGTAATCACTCGATCGTTATCTCAAACATCGCTTGACGACAATTCCACTGCACCACCTCACGTTCCTACTCGACCAAATACTCCACCACAAACCACAGTACCGACCGTCACGCCAAGTCCCACCATGAGCACCAAAGAAATCGCATTCGCCAAGCCCCCTGACTTCGATGGCAAGCGCAGCAATGCCCAATACTTTTGGGATGCCTGCCAGGCCTATCTACGAGGCAACAAGGACATCTACAAGACCGATCTGCACAAAATCACGTTCGTCCTTTCATTCATGAAGACTGGTTCAGCCGCCACTTTCGCCAGTAATAAGTACAAGACATACACGGACACAGCAGAATATGGAACCTGGGCAGACTTCGCCAAAGCCTTCGACGCCCAGTTCCTCCCTGTCAATGCCAAACAGGATGCGTCATTTGCAATCGCCAATTGCAAACAGGACGACGATGTCGACGGCTTCATCGCTACATTCAAGAGTCTCGCCCTCCAAGCCGGGTTCACCCAAGAGGAACCCCTCATCGAGTACTTCCGCCGAGGTCTCAAATCCAGCATTGCAGACAAGATCTACAATCGAGGCGAACCTACCACACTTGAAGGATGGTACACCGAAGCCAGCAAAGCCCAACAGAACCTACGACGCCAAGCTGAGCTCAAGCACGCGCGACAAGCGTTGGTCTGGGGCTTTGGTACCAGCCCAGGCAACAACCTGACGAAGAAGACTGACCCTGAAGGCTTTCAACGCAGCTCCAGCGGCGCAGCCTGGGAGCCAACTTCTGGGAAGCAAACCGATCCCAACGCCATGGAAATTGGACGAGTCTCTAAGGAGGAGAGAGATCGTCGCAAGACAGACGGACTTTGCTTCTATTGCGGGAAGAAGGGACATCTGGCGCGCGAATGCCGTCAGAAATTCGACACTCCCAACAGTCGACGATTCGCCTTTGACAATCGAACCACGAGGGCTGGCAGCAACTACAAGATCATGTTCCATCGCGACCCCCCGAGGCGCAGCATCCGCAGCACCCCAACCACAGAAGCGCCTGCCCAGCATGCCGAATCTTCGACACCCGCTAAAGAACCCCCTTCGGCCCGCATTCGCGCCATCCTGGCCAACCTCTCTGAAGAAGAACGCAAATCCGCATTCGACAACCTGGACCTCGAGGGTTTTTAAGAAGGCAGCCAGCATCGACGTCTGCACTGCCTAGTATTTCGATTTCTCCTGTAATCATAGCCGAACATGCCCACAATTCTATGAAAATTCCCATCGGCATCCACTCGAGAAAAGAAATCGTCGAAACCACAGCCCTCATAGACTCCGGCGCAGAAGGACAATTCCTCGACTCCACCTTTGTGGACATACACCAAATCCCCACCAAACCTCTGCGTCGACCCATTCAAGTCCTTAATGTTGACGGAACTCCCAATTCCGAAGGAGAAATCAGTCGTTTCACTTGGCGATTCATTGCGATCGGCGAAGAACTCATCCCAATTTATTTTCTTGTTACCTCCCTTGGAAGAGAAACCGCTATCCTGGGCCTTCCTTGGCTACGTCGCATCAACCCCAAAATCGATTGGGAGAAACGCACTCTGGACATTCCTAAGCAAAATCCACGATCCCTATCTTTTGCCCGATGCGAATCCTATGCCCCACCCGAAGAGCGATCTTTTGTCGCAAAAATCACTCTCAACATCCGCGCAAAGGTAAACACCGCCATGGATCTTGCACAACGTGCCAATGCTGCCAAGGAACAGAAACCCCTTGAAGAAATTGTACCAGCACACTACCATCAGCTCCTAAAGGTTTTCGAACAGAAGGCATCCGAACGTTTTCCTCCAGTCCGGACCTATGACCACGCCATCGTCCTAAAACCCGATTTCCAACCTAAAGACTGCAAAGTCTATCCCATGGCACCCACGGAACAAAAAGCTCTGGATGACTTCCTTGACGACAACTTGAAGAAAGGTTATATTCGCAAATCCTCTTCCCCCATGGCCTCACCTTTCTTCTTCGTCGGAAAAAAGGACGGAAAATTGCGTGGATGCCAGGACTATCGCAAACTCAACGAAGGAACAGTCAAAAACGCTTATCCGATTCCCCTAGTATCTGAACTATTAGACAAAATTCAGGGCGCAAAATACTTCACCAAACTGGATGTACGATGGGGATACAACAATATTCGGATTAAAGACGGCGACCAATGGAAGGCAGCATTCAAAACAAATCGAGGACTCTTCGAACCCATGGTCATGTTTTTTGGACTTTGCAATTCACCAGCGACTTTTCAAGCATTCATGGATGATACCTTCCGAACCGTTCTGCTGGAAGGATGGGTCCTCATCTACATGGACGACATATTCATCATGGCCTCGGACATCCCTACACTTCGCGAACGCACCCGCAAAGTCCTCGCCATTGGACAAGATGCCGACTTATACTTCAAACCGGAGAAATGTGTTTTCGAAGCCACACAGGTAGAATATCTTGGACTTATCATTTCGGAAAACTCAGTTTCCATGGACCCTGTCAAACTGGCTGGAATCTCGCAATGGCCCACACCGACGAACAAAACCCAAGTCCACTCCTTCCTAGGGTTCTGCAACTTCTATCGCCAATTCATCGACCATTATGCAGAAATTGCGGCACCATTGGACGTACTAAAAAGGGAGAAAACCACCTGGGAATGGTCAGACGTACATGAGAATGCATTCCAACGGCTCAAAGGCAAATTCCTTGAGAAACCCATTCTCCAGATGCCTGACAAAACTCGGCCATTCATCCTGGAAACCGACGCTTCTGGTGTAGCATCGGCTGGCACTCTTAAACAACTCGACTCGAACGGCGAACCCCATCCCTGTGGTTTCATCTCCAAACAGTTTGACGACACCCAACGACGCTATGAGATTTATGATCGAGAACTCTTGGCGATCATCCGCGGACTTGAGGCCTGGCGACACTATCTATTGGGTGCACCCCATAAGATAACCATCTGGTGCGACCACAAGAACCTTACCTATTTCCGTGCGGCCCGCCGTCTTTCACCCCGCCAAGCACGATGGAGTCTATTTCTCTCCCAGTTCGACCACCACATTCAATACGCACCAGGAAAAGACAACACCACAGATCCCATGTCTCGACGCTCTGACTACCTGATTGATGGCAAATCAGAACCCGATGACCCCCCACTCTTACCCGAATCCGTCTTCGTGGCCACGACTACATTCGACTTTAAGACCCATCTAATTCTTCGCACCAAGGAAGACAACTTTGCCAATGAAGCTCTCAATATCATCCGATCAGCCGGTATTCCACCATTTCGGTCTTCCCTTGCCGATTGGACAGAGAAAGATGGCATTGTATTCTTTAAACAGAAGGCCTACATCCCAGACGACATCGAACTTCGCCGACGTGCAGTACAACTGTACCACGACACCCCTGTCATGGGACACCCTGGAATATACAAAACCCTCGCATTGCTCAAACAACATTATTGGTGGCCAGGAATGTACATCTTTGTCAAGAAATTCGTCAATGGTTGCGCGATCTGTCAACAAATGAAGATCAACACACATCCCACCGTCCCACCCCTCCATCCGATCCCTGCTGAACCCAATGCGCATCCGTTTTCCACAGTCTCCATGGACTTTATCACCGGACTCCCCGAATCAAATGGCTACGACTCCTTATTCGTCACTGTCGATCACAACCTTTCCAAAGGCATCGTCCTTTCCCCCTGCAACAAAACCATTGATGCCCTTGGAACTGCCCAATTGTATCACGACAACGTCTACCGGCGCTTTGGGTTACCTCAGAAACTTATCTCCGACCGAGGACCCCAATTTGCCTCCAAAGTATTTCAGGAGCTTTGCAAAAAGCTCAATATCACATCAGCCCTATCCACCGCATTCCACCCTCAAACAGACGGAGAAACGGAGCGAGTAAACCAAGAAGTCGAAGCATACCTTCGAATCTATTGTGGACGCCATCCCGAAACCTGGGCTGATCACCTGCCTGATATCGAGTTCGCACACAATCAGCGTGAACATTCTGCCACAAAACGCTCCCCATTCTCACTCCTTATGGGGTACGAACCAATCGCCATCCCTGCTGCAGACCCCAACTCCGATCACCCCTCGGTAGAAGAACGCCTTCGCTCCCTTAAAGCCCTCCGAGAAGAAGCACTTGCTGCGCATGAGCTTGCTCACATGCACATGGCTGCCCGCATGACTCGGAATTTCACACCCTTCAAGAAAGGGGAGAAAGTTTGGCTAGAAGCCCGGAACCTTGACATCGCCTCTCCATACAAGAAATTGTCCCCTAAACGCGAAGGTCCCTTCGAAATCAAGGACGTGCTATCCCCATGGTCTTATCGCCTGACTCTACCGGTCCGATGGCGAATCCACAACGTCTTCCATGCCTCCCTCCTGACTCGTTATGTGGAGACCGATACCCACGGACCTACCCACGCGGAGCCACCACCTGACCTTGTCAATGGAGAAGAAGAATATGAGGTTGACGCAATACTACGTCATCGTTTCCCAAAGAACCGAAGACAATACCTCGTGTCCTGGAAAGGATGGTCATCGCTCCACAACTCGTGGCAGAAGGAATCGGACCTCAAAAATGCGAAAAAACTCCTCAACAACTATAAAAAGACCCATCGACTCTAAACATCGTCCATCAGCTCCCACTTCCACTGTCTCATGCCCTACTTCCCATTCCACCTACCGCACTTACCCTCTGTCAACTGGACCTTCGCCCTCGAAATCGGAGAATCCACCCCTATCTTCCTCCAGTTCATCATCGACCACACCAACTACCCCGACGACCATCGCCTCGTAATCCGCCTCGGCATCGACGTCCTCGAACAACAGATCCTCCACATTGTCTTCCGATCCATCCCACCTAGCCGTAGGCCCAACCGTCTATCCCGAGCCGTCCCTGCACGCAACATACCCGTACAATTTGTTCCCCCTGAAGACCTCATCCCTGACCTCGACCCTGTCCCTGTCTATCGCGATGCCGCCACAGAGATCCCCGAGGCGCCTGAACACCTTTGATCCGCTCCCGGCACCTCATACTCGGCTCCCCGTCTCTGGCAACCGGCCCAACCTCGAATTCGCCAACGATCGCTCTTTCCTCCGTCATGTCTTCGTCGATCCCGGCCTTGTCAGCCCGATCAGTCAAACCATCAGAGACTCTCAACGGCCCGATCTCGTCCGCTGGCAGAAGGCCCATGACCAAGCCGAGCAGAACCTCGCTATCGCCAATCGTATGGGTGAACATATCGATGAACTGCGCGACGAAAACGAGAAGGCAAAGTCTACGGCTCGCCGGCAAATTCGGCAAATCTTGGAAGGAGCCCTCGATGCTGGTGTACTCGCTGTCCTGGACGACTATCGACCCTCGAATGACCGCTTTCCCATCGACGAAGCCACTGGTGCCATCGACCTTACCTCGCCCCCACCTGGACTTCCGGTCCCTCCACCGTCGACTCCGCCACCTCCCGCCGCACCATCACCGTCTCCGTCACCCCCCGATGAATTCATTGCCGGAACATCACCACCGGTCACTCCACCCACGGCTCGTCCCTTCCGGCGCGCAGTCAATCCCTTCACGCAGTCCATGATGGGTGACGTCCCGTTCTCTCAGATGTCGCCTCAGGAGATCCAAGGACACCTCAACCGGCGCAATTCCCCTGAGAACTCCACGGCAACCCCGCTTCGAGTTCGGACACAATTCTCACCTCGGGTCATCAGGTGCTTCACATGCGGCCAAGACGGACATCGGCAACAGGATTGCATCCGCTACCAATGCGGATGGTGCGACAGACTCGCCCCAGGACATTCTTCGACTAACTGCCCGCACACGAACCGTCATTATTAGGGGCAGAACGTCCGCGATGACGTTAAACTAAGAGGTCGTTGTGGGAACAGATTCGTGAAACCCTCTGCTTTCAGGTGACGCTGACAAACCTGGTCCAACGTTTTGGGTGAGCTTTATTGCTTTCGTTAAACCCTTCTTGAAGTTGTAGGCTCGCTCGAAACCTTCTGCTTGTTGGTGATGCTGAGAAACCTTCACGGCTGGAGATTTTCGGAATCCGGCACGGTCATGTCTCGTCTCGTCTCGCTTTTTCTTGTTGAGTTTTCTCTTTCACTTTTCAGTTTTGACTTCCTTCACGCGCATTGTAACTGCTTATTGGCGTTTATTTCGCCTTATTGCGTTTTCTTTTCGCCTTTCTTTGTTTTCTTTGACAGTTTCGGCGAACTGTCGGCCTTAAAGAGGGGGTAATGTTAGAACTTACCTTGCTTACCTCACGATCCCCCTTACATCATTCCTTCCTTGCTTAGTCAGGCCCTTCACCTTTCCATTACCTTTCCCTTAGTTCATGGCCTGACCCCTTCCTCATTGTACGCGCCCCTCCTAGGTGCTCCCCGCTCCACGCTCCACTGCCTCATTCCATGCTCCACTGTACATGCCCCTTACGGGCCTTTCCCTCACGCTCCCCTCATGTCATGCTGCGCATGACTCCACAGCTCCGCTGACATCATAGTCAGCCTCACAGTATATATAGGTACATTGCTGGGACCTTAAGCCCCAGCTTGACCTCCTTGTTCAGTAGCTAGCATAGTCTTGCTATTCATCGCCCTTGCTCTTCATAGTCCTGCGCTCTGCGCTTCACAGTCTTGCCATAGCCATCGTCGCCTTGTCACAGTCAAGCCTCACGTCACTCGTCACATCACTGTCCACAGTCACGCTCCTCGCTCCATTAGGCAAGACCCTGTTACTCCGTAACAAGTAGAGGCAGTGATGTAGTAGCCAGGTGCTTACACCTATAAACAGAGTTTAGAGTTAGCCACAGTAAGCTGTAGTACAGTGGACATAAATTGCTTGCAGTGTAATATTTGCTTGATAAGTATTGTCTATAAGATAAGTGTCCGTGGGCATTCTTTGTTTCGCACATACCAAGTAAAGATCAGACTTACACTCTATAAGTAAGATAGCTCCAAGAAAGCCAATGTAGCGATTCTAAATCCATGTGTTAAAGCAGTTGATCAGAGGAAATGGTAAGATATTATTTACTGCGAAGTAACTCAAGCTAACAAAGCTGCGAGGGGAACTCTTCATTCCACATAGAAAGTAAGCATATGCATCGTGCTGATATCAAGTAAACGACGTGCCCAAAAGTATTTAACCTAAATGACACAATGATTGATTTAGTCATGAGGATGATAATGCCAGGACCTAGTTACCTCCTTGTCCATAGTGATAACTGAAAGATAATAAGTCATTCGAACGCGAAAAAAAAAAATAGCTGGTTCCTCAAGCCAAAATGCGCAGCTTACCGGTATCGTAGACCAAGAGAGTCAGAACTGCCACTAGAGCGTATTGTTCGATAACTATCTCTGTGATGAAAAGTGGGACAAGGCTTGGATCAACGGACTCGACGTCAGAGCGTATGGAATGCATAGTGGAACGGGTGCAAAATGTTTGTCAAGCCTTCGAAAGGTCGACTCGGGAGGACGTATCGAAACAGCCCTGCAATCTCAGAGACATTTAAATAAAACAGAGCCGGTCAGAAGTATAAAAGCTTCGACGGAGTTATGATGCGACCCACATTCTTGATGGCGAAATGGAACTGCAGGAGAGCAAGATAGCATTGATATCGCGATTCGAAGCTCGAATCCGTAACAAAGCGAGGTGAAACAGCTTATTCTTTGTGTTGATTGAGATGCGATCGGACTCAACAGAGCACCAGAACTCTAACTTCCCGGAGAGGCGTGTTCGGGGATCGCAGGAGATGACTCGTTTAGGAATAGAGGGACGGAATTACGCGCCCTCCGTGTGCGGTCAAAAACGGCACTTCGATTCGCGGATTTCAAGAACAGGATGGGAATAGCATGGATGCCCAGACACTCCGAGAGCTCGGCAAGAAGAGCAGTCGCACTGAACTGAAATGCATTCATAGCCTCGCTCGAAAACCGCATCGGAGGTCTACTTGTATGCACAGAAGTTATTGCCAGAAGGACGGGGAGCACACGGGCTATGCCGCTGTGTGAGATCTATCATTTGCATGAAGATGGAACAAGTGTAGGTCGAGTTCAGATGCACGAGAGACCATAAAGATATGTGGACGCAACGTCACAACGTAGATCGAACGCAAATAAGCCCGCAAAAGGGGAAAGTAGACGAGCCGATCTGGTCATTGGTGATTGCGGACAAAGCCGAAACTCACAATCTCTCCAGTGAGGACTCATATGACACGTAACTTTAAGTTAGGGATCGCATACTCTCAAACGAATATCGCGATATCATCGAGCCAGAAAGGGAGCCAGGCTGACCGTGCTCACCGGTATACGGATCCCGGGGCAAATGGGACGATACCAAAACTCCTGCACTAACAGGTCTATCTTCCCTGATCCTGGTGGATATCTGAGGGTCTGACAAACAGAAAATTGATTCCAGCATACTTCACCAAGTCACCGAAAAGACGCATATCTGCTCAAGGGTGCGAGCGCGCCAGCATCGAGACAACCAACTCCGATCCCAGTCAACCGATGAGCCGCTCTCCCTAGACCATGCGCGCAACTCGTGCTATCTCCCGCCTGCACTTCAGCTTCCTAGAGTGGGCAAACTTGAGGATACGGTCGTCAGAACCAAGAGAAGCCGTATTCGTACTTTGAAGAAGGATGATCAAAATGCCGCGCGCTCCCTGCGCAAGGAATCTCGACCGGCCACTCAAAAAGCAGTAGACCGCGAGAGGTCTGTGCTGAATTGTATGTTGTCTGTACGACTTGAGACTTGCAAGAGGAGCGGAAGCCCGCGCGGCATAAGAGCACTCGGCGTTTCAGCGCCTGGCGGTGATGAGCAAGGTTAACGAAGATCTGGACCAATAACGCTTGCTCCACGGATGCCCGCTGTTGATGCTAAAGGGGGCGGCCCCTATAGTCCCCAAAGGCAGTGACTTCTTTGTGCTTTCAAATGACGGCACGTACGCGCGCGCGGCTGGACTGTAAACCGCCGGGCAGAACGCTCAGAGACGGGTAGAAGAGAAGCATATACAACGAGAATCCTAATATACCTAGTTTCGCACTACGTGCTTTCCGCACCCAAGCAAATGCGGCTCGCATTCCGCTGTCAGACACTCTCGACGCGAGCGATCACCGCGCTATATTAGAAATAATCATAGACCTGCAGAACGAGTGCGTTCCCAAAACAGGCCCGAAAGGCGAGGATTTAGGTGTGGGCTGAGGATGGGCAGTGGGGGAGCCCGGCAAGCGAGCTGAATGGATTGCGTGAGCTTAGAAAGGGCAAGATCTGTGAATGGGTATAGGCTGATGAAGAGGGAGAAAAGAGATCGTACGCACTTCGCGGATCTGACGAGATCCCAGATATGTCGACTTCGTTCAGTAAGATGGGGATTACGGTAAATTAAATAATCACACATCATGGCAATAGGTACCACATACCGAATATTTGCATGGAGTAGAGAACACTACATGTTCCTGCTGCGCGCGGTTGACACGCTCCGCATTCGGTATGGACTTAAAAACACATCCTGGAGGTTTTGACAAGCAGAAGAGTCGCGATACGCATGCATAGGTGATGGGCGGGTGTATTTGGTCGATTAAGTACATATGTCTACAAAAGAACAACTTGAAGACGGTGAGCGCGAGGTCGAGAAAGACGAGAAAGACGACGGACTCACGTATGCAAAAAGAAAGCCCGAGCCCCGCTTCCAGTCTCCGTGTTTTAAAAACCTCTGTCTGGTGTCGATCGAAGGCGATGGCGAGGTCGCCGCTGTGCTGTCGGCGACCGAGCGTGCCGGCGAGTTTAGGGAACCCGGTCGGCAGAAGAGACATTTGCCGCTGCTGACCGACACCGCCCTTGTTCTAGAAAGCAAAGGACGTACGGAGAGAACAAGCGCCTCCCAGCGCCTTTCCCTCCGCTTCTGTTTTCCACGGGCAACATATGAAACTCCAAGTTGAGCGGATAGGCCTTGTCCTCCGACTCCTCTTGGCCCAGACTGCGTCTCGCTACCTGCACGGCGCACTTGCTGCGTCTCCGCCATGCACGACGTAAAGCTCAATAGGTCCCAGCCTCAACAGCGAGTTTGATCTATGAGCGAATCAGACAAACTGTGAGTTCGTAGGATGAGCTGGAGCGCAGACCGGTCGTCGTCCAAGCGATGACGTCAGCACCGGTCTTTCAGCTGGTAACTCAAGCCGGGCGAGCCGAGCGCCGTGCGCTCTCTGTTTGCCTCCGTTATTTCTCCCGCTTCTGCCCGTCTCGAGAGGAGCTAGCGTGCGTCCCTTTTCTTTCTTCGAGTTCGAGATGTCGCTGCTGATGGAGGCAATATGTTTGGACTTATAGAATGAGAAAATACGATGACCGTGCGGTGTTGTGTCAGCCTGTCCGACAGGAGCTGCGCCATCGAGGGCGCCTTAGATTTAGTCGATCTACTTTCTTCTTCTTTCGCGTTGCTCGTTTTGCAATCAGATGCTTATTTACTTTCTTGGTTTTTCGCACCATTTGATCAGGCGGTTGTACACAGGACGTACAGTTTTCTCACAAAGCAGCTCTTGACCGGGCAAGACGCTTTGGCTCAGCAACGTGCGAATTTCATTTTCCCACTCTCAAGAAAAGCAAGCTAATTGATATGATCATTTGTTTAGTTAGCTACAATGGGTGGATAGACCAGCCGCCAAGCCTCATATCGAATACACAAAAGCGCATCGCGGCGAAGGCCTGGGTGTCGACACGGTACGAGCGCTTGTCCTCCTTTCTTCTTCATCTACTTGATGTATTTCCTCGCTATCTTTAACAGCAGCGCAAAGGCAGAGCAATTCCCCTTTCGCTCTATTTCCACGTCTTCGCTTCGTTTCTGTCACTAGCGAGACCGTGTTTCTCGATCGCTCCGACGGCAGCAACCTCCGTCGCTCCGGCCACTCTCCTTCTGCTAAACATCGTCCGTCTGATGCGGGAAGCAGGAAACATAGATTCGTCCTGGAGGCGAAGATGAAAGACAAGAACCCGTACTTGGACGTTCAGCGCGCGGCGCGCGGATATCCGCCCGAGTGCGTCGCGGGCGCGGTCGGCGCTATCCTGCGTGAGCAGCCTCGTAATTCCTTTACTCTCTCGCCTCTGAATCGGGTTTGCGTTTTATCAGCTGTGGGAACGACAGACGCAGACGCCGTCGAGACGCGCTCGATTCCACCTCAGCCGCACGGCCTGTCCAGTCGGCCATCCGCGGTTGGCCTCCTCTGACACGCGCACGAGCGTTGACAATGCGTAAGAACGAAATCCGGCGCGGGGCCGCTGAGGTCGTCTTCGCAAAGTATTTGGGTGCGCTCTCTGCTTGTCTTCCGCCATTTTTGTATTATGACGGCATCCCTTTCTTTCTCTTGCTGCAGACCCGACGTCCACTGCCGAATCCGCCGTCTCAGACACACCCAACGTGCCATTTTCCACCGGCGCGCGAGCCCTGCACCCTATCTCCGCGCACCCCATCCACACCACCTCCAGAAGCGAGCATGACCCCGCGGGTCCCGCTCCATTACACTAAGCGGTCCATTCCCGCCGCTTTCGGTTACTCGGATACGGATGACGCGAGCGCGCCTGCAGCAGCAACAGCCGCTCCGCTCCCCCGGCACCATGTGCGCCGTTTCGGCCCTGGCCCCATCACGTCCCCAAGGAGCGCAACGCTCCCGGGCGCCGCGCGCGGTGTGCCCGCGGCGGACGGGGGCCCCAACTCCGCAATGCCGTCTGCACCGGTGCAAGCATTCAGGAAGAACGAGCGCACGCACGCTGCCGCCGAAGGATGAGCCGCTGGGAACGAGAACTCGCCTGCACTGGGCGTCGAGGATAGACGCGCTTCCAGAGCGCAGGGCGTTGAGGGCATGCAGCGTATCGACAGCGGCAGCGGCGGGGAGGGGAGGGAAGGGGGCAGGGCAGGGCAAAGAGGAACGTGATCAACAAGCTGCTTCGCCGTGAGAGCTGACTGGTCGCCTCTTGCTTTGGCCGTGCGAGTGTCTGCGCCGCGCGCGCTGTTACTGCTTCTGCAGGCTTTTGTTTCGCGTCGGGTCTCCTCCTGCTAATATTCAAACGTCAGTGTTACCCAAATTCTTCCGAGTCCTCTTTGATTATAATTACGCCTACGTACCGACTCCGTAATTCGCTAATGGAGCCGCGATCACAAATTTCGCCGTATCTTCCCACTAATGTTTGCTTTGCTTTGCAACTCCACACGCGTTCTCGGTAAGCCTTTCAAAATATTCCCCTCGGGGGTTGATTATACACAAACAGAAAGTAGAACGTGAGTAATTACAGCCCACAGAACACAATATTCTCCGAAACACAAACCGCGGAGCCGGGACTGAGATAGATGGGGGGACGCGAGTCGCAACGCGTCTAGCTCAATGAGGACGCTCGTGCGGTCGGAGTGCACACAGTCGAGGTCAGCGCAAGAAGGGGACTATGCCGGCACAGCTGCGCAGGTTTGATCTGAAATTACATATTCCCGAAGGCGCTGCACAGGACGTGCGAAGTGGACGCTAGTCTCCACGCCGTTAGAGCGTGCATCGCGTGCAGGGTGTGGGCTCGTGTACGACAATTCCTTATCCACCAAGCGTCAAGACGCACATGCAAGTCGGTTCGCTTTCAGTCGTCTCCTGTCCTTGTCTTTCTCACTGTCCTTTGCTCCAGCGTGATGTGTCGGCTGCACTGGTGAGCCAGCATGGCCCATCGACATTTGCTCCCTGTGCACTGTTGCAAACCGAATGAGCAATACATGCGCACCGTTGATGTATTGGGCTAACCGCATATGTCTATTATGTTTTGACATATGATTATAGAGGGGGACGATTGCGCCGAGCTCGTATGTATAAACAAAGTGGTGTTTCTTTGCATAGCGAAAGTTGTTTATTTTGCAATGACATTTAAATAAGGAGCAGAATGAGACGGCAAAAGTAAATAACACATTAAATAGGAGTACATGTGTGTTTGGATGCCCTACAGATCTTCTGCACAACCGTTATTAGATTAGTGAGGAAAGCTAGAACAATGCAACCACCTTGAAATCTCCTTCACAAAATCAGGAAAATTCAATATTGCTCATGGTCTGCATCCTGTAGCTGGTCCCTCCATTGACCCCCCTCTCACCAGCTTCCTTCAGATGGACCAGCAGGTGACTCCCAAGGACACAGAGAAGGCTGGGCTTTCCCAGAATAGCTAGGAGACTTGCCGCCAGAACATTTGGGATAATCAACTGGTCTGCCATTATTTCCACAACACTGCAAAATATGACCCTGTTAGAATGGTCAGCTTATATACCACTGGTTATGCATGAAAAAAAATACATAATAAAGTAAATAGCCTGATCTTGGATCAGCACCTTGACAAGGGTGAACTGGCTGAAGCCAGCTGTCTCCCTCCAGTGTTCTGCAGCCTTATAGAGTGCTAGAGCCATTAGGATAATCCCATACAGCATTGGAATAGCCCTGTTCCAACTTCCAAGTTAGTTCAAGTGCTTTCCCAAGAACAGCAGTGCTAACCAGGATAAAGCATTCCACACTTTTGGAGAACCTCTATTGACTCCACAGACTGTTATGCCTTCTACAAGCTCCCCTACAACAACTGGAACACATGATCAGAGAATGCCACTGTAGGACAAACAAATATGCTTACTCTCTTCATATATGGTGGCATATATAAGGACAGCCAGCAGAAATGCTGCCTCCAGTCCAAATAGTGTCCTCAGGTATGCAGCTATCCTCTTATCTGTTGCTTATTAAACATAAGAAGTGATTGGCAGTATTGGGAGTGCTCACTCGGGTGGTACAGTGCAAGGACCCTTATCAGAAGAATATCTGTCAGGAAATTAGTGTGGGATGAATACATTGCATATTGTAAGAAACATTACAGTCAACCAAAAGGACAGTCATCAAGTCTACCCTGCAATGAGCAAGATGTTGTTCTGTGCAAAGCTCAGAGACTCACTGGACAGGCTCTGAATCCAGATAACACCAAGGCCTTTCAATACTATCAGTAGAGACTGGAATGCAGTATCTGGGTGCTTACACCTATCAATAAAATTTAGAGTCAGCCAAAGTAAGTTATAGTACAGTGATCGGAATCTGCTTGCAGTGTCTCATTTGCTTGAAGAGTCTCAACTACAAAAGAAGTTTCAACAGACAGACTTGTTTCTATTATAACAGGCAGTGAAGTTTTGACTTACGCACTATAGCAGAAAGGGCTCCAAGGATCCCAATGTAGCGATTCTGCAATGTGTCAGGGCTAGTTATCAAAAGAAGTGTAAAGTATTATTTACTGCGAAGTAAACCAAGCTAACAAAGCTGCAAGGAGAGCTCTTCATTCCGCGCGGCAAGTAAGCATATGGCTGATGCTAATATCAAATAAATGACGTACCCAAAAGTATTTTATCTAAATGATGCAATGATCAGCTTGGACATGAAGACAATAATGCCAGCCCCTATTTACCTCCTTGTCCATGTTGATAACTAAAAGATAATTTGTCATTTGAATTCGACATACCAACGAAGAAGCAAAATGTACACGTGTCATAGACCAAGAGAGTTAGAATTGCCACTCCAGTGTAGAGTGACATATCTATTTCTGAGATGTAAAGTGGAACGAGGCTCGGAACAACAGGTTCGACGTCAGAGCGTATGGAATGCATATTGGAACGGGCGCAAAAGATTTCAACGAAGTTTCAAAAGGTCGACTAGGTAGGGGGGGGGGGGATGCGTCGAAAGGCTCACGATCTCAGACATTTAAAGTAACGAGAGCCGGTCAACAGGACAAAAAGTCTGATAGGATCTTCGAGGCTTTAGCGAGGAGGTTGGAGATTCAGTGATACATCATACTGCCGATTGGAGTCAGCGGCGTTTAATGGCGGCGATACTAATAATATACGCGAGGAGTCGTAAAGATATCATGATGCGACCATGGAAAGGCTTCGGTACCAAACTGTGTGGCATATATCTCGCAAAGAAGTGTCTCTATAGCATTAACAAGGCACCATTAACAGTTAAGAGCGAAATCCGCTAAAGAAATATTAAAATCGCACAGAAGTATGCTGGCGAACCATCTATATCCTGTCCTGCGTGTCAGAAGTGTTTGATGACCACTTCCTACTAACTTCGATCTGGAAATCGATGTCTGTTGCGCATAGCTTCATCGTTTGGCTCGGGTTATAAAGAGCAGTAAATGGGACTTTTTCGGTGAAGGAAGACGTGCGAATACCGCTGGGAATGAGATGTTCATATCAAATAATGTTGCGCAGGAATCATAAGATATGAACGCACGCGTACTCCCCTCAATTGTGTGATCCGACTCAAATGTAAGCGGCTCTAGATAGACTCGTGAGATTCGCCAGCAGAAAAGAAAAGACAGGTTACCAGATACGAAAGAGTACACCGCACCATCAAAATGCGATCAAGTAACCGTGCTGGAAACCTCATTGCACAGATGTATACCTAACTCAGACAAGTTTTCACGTTGAAGAGTGATTGATGCTGATACAACATAAATATTTGCGTCTGACGATTGCAGCTCATCTTTGATCACCAGTCAGCTGCTTTTCCTTACTCGCGATCCGAGGAAACAGGAAGATCGGACTTACAAGGCAGGCTGTCCTTTCTAGTTGATGCCCACAACGCATCTACGAGTTTCTGTAGCTTCAAGAAGACGCCCTCCCGGGTACCCACATATAAATTGACGATATTGCAAGTAACAAGAGGACTATGCATGAGGTGAGAAGTCTGTGCAATGTAAGAATACACGAAACCGAACTGTATCGAACACGTATCCAAAGATTCGGTGCGCTGGAGCACGGGTGCGTAAATATGCGGCTGGATGGGCTTTCGCGTCGGGAAGTTTAAAACTAGGCATAGAGGCGAGTGCTCTGTTTGCAAAACGTCAAAGATGGCGGGGTATTCAGATATGTACGTCTTGCTTCAGGGGGGACACAGCCGAGCAGATGCTTGCGGCAGCGTCCTGCTTTAGCCGAGAAAAAAAGATGAGATAGACGAGTTGCGTGTCAGGCCAAGGGCTCAGAGTCGGGCCACAGTAGCAAAAGAGAAATCTTGTACAAAAGAGACGCACGGCGCGATATGTTAAAACAGCAGAAAGCAGTGATACCTCACAAACATATTTAACACACAGCAGGCAAAGTATACTCTAGCATATCCGGCAATGTCAGAAAGGCAGCTGTAGGTGTCAAAGTTTCGCCGACGTCAGGTAGAGCAGGCGTTCCTATCAACGACGATGCAAGACGCCCCAAGATACCCAGAGAAGCATACGAAGCTGGGCGAAACGTTAGCTCAAGGCAGACAAAACGGCCGATACGTACAGTCATGTGACATAAGTTTATTCCGGGTGTGGCAATCATGAACTCATCGAAATTTATTTGCTTCATTCCTCCACAAATACAAAATAAATTATCAATCCAACACTTGGTGGTTCCTCCTTTGACCTCTATTATCTGCTCCACATGTTTAGGCATGCTAAAAGTAAGAGAATTAATTATTTTAGTGTCAATCTTTTTGCATTCCTCCAAAAGTGCCCTCTTCAATTCTTTCTTGTTCTGGAATGTTTCTGGTCTTTTTCTGGTTGGGATTTTTGTCAGATACCAAAGATTTTCACTGGGGTTAATGTCTACTAATTGAGCTGGGTGGGGAAATGTCTCCAGTAAATTTTTGTCCCTGATTGTTTTCCCTGCATTGAATCTATGATTTGATGCTTCATCTCCCATGGCCTTTACAAGCCACATTTCCTCATAAAATTACATATAAATGCCCCAGAGGGATCCTGTTATGATCAACATCACATAACCATTGCTCTTTTGGCTATCCTTAGGCATAAAAATGAGTGGGCCTGCTTGTTATATGCAATGCACCCTCAAATCATAGCTCTTGACATTTTTGACCTAACAGTAGCTGCCAGGCACTTCTTTTCAAGCTCTTCCTTGAAGTGTTTCCATACTAGAGGGATCCTGTAGCTCTTCCAAAGATTTACAGTGATATTACTGTCCAGATGACTCTGTGCCATTCCTCTTTTCCATGGGGTAAAATTGTGGTTATTTGAGCAAGCCATTTCTTTTTATGCTTGTCACTCAGGGTGGGTTTTTTGCATGCATAGTGTGAATATATGCCCAAGTAATAGGGCTCATCACGAGTCCTTGATACCCGTGGAGACTCGTGATTCAACCCGGACTGCTGATCCGTATTCACAGATCACCCGTTGACGGGTGATCCGTGGGAAACGGATTGTCACGGGTCCGGGTTGAGAAATTGTGTTTTTTGAAAACCTGCGGGTAGTACACACAGGTTTTCAAGGATAGAGTAGCAATATTATATCTTGTGTGTATGTAGGTATGTACATCAGTACCATTGGTTGCCACCATCAATGAACTACACAAACGATGTCCTGCAGTAGCGGCAGCACACAATGACAGTGTCGGTGACGAGTGGGACCGGAATAGCACCCTCCTTGAGTGAGCGGCACGGCGTGAGGACGAGTCCAAGAGGTAGTTTGGATTTGTCGAGCAGCGCGAGGGTCGTCGGAACTGCATTGATTGTGCAGCGCTGGTAAGATGGGTCCGCATTCGCGTGCGGCAATGGTGAGATGCACGCATTCGGCAGTATGTGGAACTCAGGAGGCAGCGCGTACAGTTCGTGCGGGTCAGGCGGGACCATCAGTAGCTTTGTGGTATACAGCACGTGTGGCTTTTGCCTGCCTCCGAGCCCCATCTGCGAGAACTGGTCTGTCATCATGCCCATCTTCCGCTGGTATCCCGGCTGCACAGGTGGATGCACGGGTGCGCCGCTACCGAAGCCCGGTGCGTTGATGTGTTCAAGTGTGGCGGACTGGAACGACTGCTGAGTCTGCCGCCCCGCAAACTGGCTCTCGCCGACAAGGCTGAGCGTGAAGAGTTGCCCACCTGGAGCAGGTTGCGTGCCCGGCACCACACCTGGCGCAGGCGGCATCCTGGCGCTGTATCCGCGTCATAACCATCCGCACCGCCGTAGTATGCCTGCGTCGCGCCTGCTGCATACTGCCGCCGTTTTGAGTGAAGCGCGGCCATCACCGCGCGGTGGTCCGCGAAGTCGAAGTTCGTGAGGAAGCCGAGCGAGCCGAGCGCGAACTGCAGCACAGGCGGCATGATGTGCTGGAAGAGCCACGACGTGAAGAGCACAGTGCCGTCGCCGCCGAGCTATTACAGCCGGGGTGTCAGCCAGCCGGACGCGAAGCGTGGGGGGTAAGAAGACACGCACAGTGATGACAAAGTCGAGGAGGTGCGGGCTCTTGTTGCACATCTCGCTCGTCCAGTAGCGCAGCTGGCCCTCGGGGTTCGTCTGAAACTCCGCATCGTTGCCGTTGCCGGCGCCGTTCGCCATCGACGCGAGCGAGTTGCTGCTCGAGCTCCGGCGCCGCGGGAAGGGCACAAAGAGCTCGGGGTGCTCGTGCTCGATGCCGGCCGCGTCGAAGCGCTTGCTGTAGCACAGCTGGTTGTCGACGTACACGACGAGCCCGCGCCCGCCGTAGCGCGGCTTCTGCATCAGGTAGAGCGCGAGCTCGTGCGTGAGCTTGATGAGGCTGTTGTCCCGCACCTGGGTGATGATGAGCACATTTTGGATGTTCGAGCGCACGCGAGCGCGGCCTGCAGGATACATTGATCAGTAAGTACTCGAACCAGAAAAGAGAACACAATAGTGTATGGAGGAAAGAAACCGCACCGTAGCACACCCTCTGCAACCAAATGACGAGATCGCCAAGCCAAAGAATATGACTAACCGAGTTGCTTGCTCATCTTGCGGACACCGACCGCTGTCTCCGCGAGCTGGCGTGTAAGGCTGCCCGCACCATCATCATTGTCGTCGTACTCGCATCGGGGGAGCTAGTTGCGCGGCGCCCGGAGCTTGTCCTGGCACATCCCACTGCGGCACTTTCTGTCGGACGCGTCGACGTTATCGTTCAGCGGCGCACTTTAGGGAGAATAGCGATGCACTCACCGATGAACAGATATCCCTGCCAACCTGGGTAGTTGCTGGGCCGGGGACGCTATTGAATTGATGAGGAAAATAGGTAGACGGATGCGGTTCGTCCGCATCACAATAAGTCGACCTCCCTCGACACTGGGACCATCCTCTGACGCGTCCGGAGCGCCACAGGCTCCTGGGAAGCCGCCAGGAGCCCCCAGGCCACCAAGGAATCCGCCCGCACCCGGGAAGCCGTCCGCGCCAGGCACTCCACCCGCACCTGCAGATTGGTAGAACTTCTGCATGATCGGGCCCGCGATGCCTTCGAGCTCCTTCTGCTTCTTCTCGTACTCCTCCTTCGACGCCTCCTGCGAGTTGTCGAGCCACGAAATTGCCTCGTTCACTGCAGTCTCGAGGCGCGTCTTGTCGTCCGCGTCGAACTTGTCCTTCGCCTTCTCATCCATGATCGAGTTGCGCAGGTTTTACGCATAGGACTCGAGGCCGTTGTACAGACAGCCCCCTCGCTGGCGCTGCCGTACAAGTGGAGCAGCCCGCCGGACTCTCGCCCAGAGGATCAGGGACGAACTCGGCCCTCGGCGACTCTTCGACGCCGAGAACCCTCGGCTGTCCCTACTTGCGTCCGAAACGGCTCGCGATCTATCAGTCACAGCACATGACGAGTGTCGCTCGGCAGCCGATCCATACCCGCTCGATCTCGGAGCTCGCCTCGGTCAGTTCAGATAGCCGAAGAAACCTCGCGGTACGAACCCTCGCTTCGGCTTCGCCGACGGCGCAGAAGAAGTAGGGGACATATCACGGGAGGAGCAGGGTTAGGATCGGCGCATCGACCTCAGATAGTAGACGACCGAGTAGTTTAGCCGATCCTGTATTTAGGCTCAGAGCTGCACCTCAGTGAGGGCAGCTTGCGCACCCCCTTCGTGTTCCCAGTATTGACCATTTAGTTCATTTTCTCCACGGCCCGAGTCAGTGTATCTCATCGCCGAGTTCATTAGCTCGCGCTTTCGTTTCTCAGTCTTTAGTGCGCCTGCGGCACTCCTCACGCTCTCGCTGTCTCTCGCCTCGACCGGCGTTCGCTCCGCGTCAGTTTTCATCGCGTCTGTTTATCCCCTTTGGATCGGAGACACACGATATCCCTCAGTGTCTATCTGGCTGAGACTCGTTCTCGAGTCGTTAGGTTTGCACTGCAGCCCGTTACACTCACGTATACCGTTCTTGGCAGTGATGGGCGAAGCGGCTTCCTCATCCTCAGCTATAAAGAAAATATAGTCAGATTTCAATATGGACGATAGAACTGAATATGAGCTTACCCTCGAACTTCTCAGCGTCGCTGACCATACGCTCGATCTCCTCCTTCGTAAGACGACCCTTGTCGTTGGTGATCGTGATGTGGTTCGACTTTCCGGTCGTCTTATCCGAGGCGGATACATTAAGGATACCGTCGATGTCGAAGGTGACCTCAACCTGAGGAACACCACGCGGCGCAGGAGGGATACCAGAAAGCTCGAACTTGCCGAGGAGGTTGTTGTCCTTCGTGCGCGCACGCTCGCCCTCGAAGACCTGGATAAGGACACCGGGCTGGTTGTCCGCGTACGTCGAGAAGATTTCGGACTTCTTCGTCGGGACAGTCGTGTTACGCTTGATGAGCGCGGTCATGACACCGCCGGCGGTCTCGATACCGAGCGAGAGCGGCGCGACATCGAGGAGAAGGAGGTCCTGAGTCTTCTCGGAAGTGTCACCGGTGAGCCTGAACAGCGGCACCGTGCAAAGTCATGTCAAGATGACCCGCAGGGGCCGCGATCAAACCCGTGACCTGGAACCGTGGGAATTGGGTGACCCGTGGATCTGTGTCCCAACGGGTCTGGGTCAAGGCGGATCCGGGTCGAGGTTTTTTCGTCACGGGTGACCCGCCAACGGGTCCGGGTCAACCCACGGGTGGACTCGTGATGAGCCCTACCAAGTAACAATGTTAACCCCTGTGGATAGTCCTGGGGGCTGCTGGGGAAGAGAGGCTGATGTTGGAGTTATGGGTGTTGTCAATGAGTGTTTGGTATCTGTTGCCATCAAGTGACCACTTAAAATTATGCAAACCCCTGTTCTTGATTTTGTTCAGACATACACTCCTGGGTATGTCATTGATGTGGCCTCAATTGTGGTAGTTCTGGAGAACCTGACAGACAGTCAAATCAGAGTGTTGGACAGCTTAGCAATTTAAGGCTGAGTTAGATAAGAATTAGCTAATTTAACTACAGCATGACAATCAGACAGAGTGAGTTAACATTCTCCAAGTTGTTTGGGCATGATTGAATCAGCAGTTGTTGTGATATGAGGCAAAGTTGTCGGATTGAGGCATGAGAACCGGAATAAACTTATGTCACATGACTGTACACCTGCTGTCCGTTATGACCTCCATCAACATCGACCCGCCTGTCGACGCGCAGTTCGATTCCATCTCGACCGCCCGGCACTCCCCAACTCCGAGCGCGCCGTGCTCACCGCCTCCGACCGTTCGGCCACAGACAACGCGAGCGTGTTCGCAGCTGCAGCAGCAACAGTAACATCAACATCCGCCGCCACCCCGCTCCCCGGCACCGAGCGCGCCATGCCGCCGTCACCGGTATCAATCCGCCACGCCCTCCGATGAGCGTGCAAAACGCGCTGTGCCCGCGGCGGACGGGGTCCCCGGCTCCGCAACGCCGTCTACGTGTGCCAGCGTTTACGGTGCTCGGCTAACGGAGCTCTCAGCCGATTACCGCCTGGACTCCCAAATGTTGCCGCGTCCAGCGGCCGCGTTGCTCATCCCGTCCGAGCTCGGAGAAACGCACGCAGGAACAGAAATCGACGGGGGCGCCTAAGTGAAAAGTTAATGCACACTCTTGTCCTAGAAAACGAAGGACGTACGGTGAGAACAACCTCCTCCCAGCGCCTTTCCTCCTGCTTCGTATTTCTCACAACGGACGATGCATAACACTCCTAGGACCTGTCATCCAAGTCCTCTCGGCTCTGACCGCGTCGTCGTCATTCACGTCTTCTACCCGCACGGCGCACTTGCTGCGTCTCCACCTCCCGCGTGCTGTACACGACATCAAGCTCGATCGCTCCCAGCCTCGAGCTCCTCCGCACGACAACTCAGCAGGCGGCGAGGTCGTTCGATGAGAGTTAGACGAGAGCGAGCTGCGTGTGTTTCGTAGGGACGAGCTGGGTCCAAACGATGACGTCATCGCGGTATTTCAGCCGGTATCTCAAGCCGGCCGCCGAGCCTCCGTTGTTTCTCACGCTTCTGCCCGTCGAGAAATGAGCTAGCGTGCGTCCCATCTCTTTCTTCGAGTTGGAGATGCTGCTGACGGAGTTCGTATATTTATACTAATATAAAAAGAAAATGCGATTATTGTGCGGCGACGCGTAAACCTGTCCACCAAAAGCTGCGCCATCGAGGGCGCCTTAGAGTTAGTCGATCTACTTCCGTTTTCTTTCGCGTTACTCGCTAGCCTATCAAACACTCAAGGGTTGTTGACGCCATTCGACCAGGCGGTTATACAGTACACAGGTCGGCCGGCCTTCTCAGAAAGCAGCTTTTGACCGGCCAAGACACTTTGTCGCAGCAACGTGAGTATTCTATTTTCTCGCTCTCGAGCAAAGCAACCCGATTGAAACGGTCATTTAGTTAGCTACAATGGGTGGATAGGCAAGCCGCCGAGCCTCATATCGAATATAGAAAAGCGCATCGCTGCGAAGGCCTGCATGTCAACACGGTGTGTTGCGCTTGTCCTCGTTTCTCCTCCATCTCCTTGATGTACAGTCACATGCCAAAAGTTTATGCCGGTTGTCACGTCACATTTCAACAACTTTGCCTCATACCACAAAAACCACTGATTCAATTGTGTCCAAATAACTTGGAGAGTGATACCTTACTCCAGCTGAATGTAATTCCATAGTTATTTCATCCAGTTCTTATCTAGATTGGTCTCAAATTGCTATACCATCCAGTGCTCTGATTTGACTGTCTGTCAGGTTCTCTGGAACTACCAAAATTGAGGCCACGTCAATAACATACCCAGGAGTGGATGTCTGAAAAAAATCAAGAACAGGGGTTTGCATAATTTTCAGTGGTAATTTGATGGCAACAGATGCTAAACACTGGTTGATGACACCCATACTTCCAATGTCAGCCTCTCCTCCCCAGCAGCCCCCAGGGCTGTCCAGAGTGTTTCAAACTGTCACTTAGGAATTTATTCACACTATTCATGCAAAAAATCACTCCATTATTGATAAGCATAAGAAGAAATGGCTTGCATGAGGAACCACAATGATACCCCATGGAAAGGAGGAACAGCACAGAGTCACCCAGACAGACAAATCACCAGCAAAGCTTTTAAATAGCTCAAGGACCCCTTAAGTATGGAAAGACTTCAAATAGGAATTTGAAAAGAAGTGCCTGGCAGCCAGGAAGGTCAAATGTTATGATTTGAGGGTGCATTGCATATAAAAAGAAGGCCCACTCATTTTTATGCCCAAGGTTAGACAAAAGAGCAATGCTTATGTGGAATTGATCATAACAAGATCCCTCTGGGGCATTTATTTGGCATTTTATGAGTAGAAATGGGTTGTAAAGGTCATGGAAGATGGGACACCAATTCACAAATTCAATGCAGCAGAAATAATCAAGGACAGCAATTTCCTGAAGCCATTTCCCCTCCTGGCTCAATCACTAGACATGAACCCCATTGGACATCTTCCGTATCTGACAAAAATTGCAATCAGAAAAGACTAGAAACCCCTCAGAACAAGGAGGAATTAAAGAGGGCACTTTTGAAGGAGTGTGAGAAGATTGTCATTAAAATAATTAATTACCTTATTTCTAGCATGCCTAAACACATGGAGCAGGTACTGGAGGTCAGAGGAGGATCCACCAAGTATTAGATTGGCAATATATTTTGTGGTTGTGGAGTAATGGAGCAAAAACTTTTCGAGAGTTACATGGATGTCACACCCGGCATAAACTTTGCGTGTAGTAATACGCCCCGGCCGGTCACCTAATACGCCCCGGAGCAAAGTCACACGCCCCGTCCTCCCATCCTACCCGCCCCGTTCCTACCATCCCCTCTGTAACTCAACAACGGCTGGGCCGTTCAAGACGATAAGAGCACCATTCGAAAGCCCTCGACGAGGGGAGCTCGGAAAAAATACTCGGGTGAGCTGGATTGTCCTGGTTGGGGCTCTACACCACTAACAGTGTTTGGAGGTTGCTCACTGGGCCGACAGAGTGTAGCACCACAACCACTGCGCGTACGGACACCCAAAGGACACCATCTGAAAGCCCCGAGCGCGCTGAGTCTGGGAAAAATACAGGTGTGTCCACAGGTGCTTTAGTTCTTGAGATATTGGGATAACAAGCTTTGTACATTATTCTAGTATACGCGTGGGAACGATTGCGGGTGTCCGCCCGATATCGCTTAGCAAGGTTTGAGGGCACATTGGTCGCTTTCTACACATTTCAAGATGTTTTTCTTCACAAAATCGATACAGGTGAGTATCTTTGAGCACTGCGAGAGACTGTAAGAGGTAAATGTGTCTATTTTTCAGGGCCGAAATTGGCAGTCTTTCAACAATCGATGTCTTCGTAGCTTCCGGACCGATCGACCTCGAGGATAATTGGGAATGCGGATGGCGCTAGATGTCGAGGTCCTCGATTGGGGAGGTGAGGAGGATGAGCATTTCGGTGAGTATTCAGAAACATGTGTTTTTCAGACGCAATAAAGCAGGTGACGTTTCGAAGGTGAAAGTCTCCTCCGCACGACGAGTATGTGCGACGGCGACGATGTCGTCCCCATCAGCGGCGAGGAGGATGACATGATGGAACTCGCGGCCAGGATTCGCCTCCTAGTGCTGCGGGGGTTCTTTCATGTAAAGCGACACCTAAGCGCAACGCGAACGATGCCCATCTGCCACCTGAGCCTCTTCGCCAGTGAAAATTTCCTACGACTCATCTACTGCATGTCTGACACCTGTCCGCCGCGTGCAGTCGCAATCTCTGAAAGCACCGCTGATGCACGTGTTGCCGCCTAAGCCGGTTGTCACAACTGGGCCTTCTTTCCGTGCTCGTACTCAATCCCACTCGAACTTCATGGCTGCAAGTGTTATGTCCGGCACCAGACGCCCTCAGGGCATCAGAAGACTTGCCAACGGCTGAAAGCCTTCTGGCAGGGATTCTGACAAGCTTCCTCCAAGCTGGGTAACGCGTCAAGGGACAGCACGAACTGACCGAGGACGGGGAATGAATTGCAACTCAGGACCTATGCAAGATGCAACGAACCGATCGCAACACCTCGTGAATGATTATAGGGATGACGCAAACTCCATACTATCATTAACGAGTTCAAAGATCCTCCGCCTCACACAGGGATGCTGCAGCGCCGTCTCATAGAAGTACGTTATCCGCATCACCTCTCCATTCGCGTGTCTTGGCGTTCCCTGTCCTGTCATGGTCTAGGCTTTGCAGCTCTTTCCCTTTGTGCCATTCTTACACATCTCCATCAGTTCCCAATTCTACTTCTACGCATCTATAGGGTACAGGTCCCGATCGCCGCAGCCGCGTGTCCGAGAGCGAGAGCCTTACTTCACTAACAACGATACGGTCCCCGTTTTCGATGGACCTATTGCAAGTCGCGGATCGTTTACCCGTCAGGGTAGCGGCAGAGCTGCCTTTCAGCAGAGCGGTATGGCCCAGCGGCAGGCATGGAACGCGCCTACGCAAAGCCGTCGCGATGCAGAGGCGTCTCCGGTAACCTATGACGCCCCTCCGCGCCGGCCGCGCGAGCCCGAGTACACACCGAAAATGAACATGGGCGTTGATGCGAAGAGACGGAGGCTTGACGACCGAGCAGACTCGACGCACGTTCGTCGAGACCGTTCGCGTAGTCCTGTCCCAACCCTTTCCTTCGGCCTCTTACCCTGGTGGTAGAGACGACCAAAAGCAGTATCGCGGGAACAACAACAGTATGTGTTCGCTCTTCGTTCGCCGTGGTCTGCATGAGTGCCTTGGTGCCGAATCCCCTTTCTTACACCTTGTTTAAGATTTCCGACAGCAAAGGCACCCTCCGCCTGGCCCACCTCCACTGTTAAACAACAGAGGCCTGGAAAGCAGCGCGTTTTTAGATCGTGCGTTTAATGGGTTGCCTGACAGACCACGATACGGGAATATCGACGGCAGGTCTACTAACAATGGAGCTCTTATTCCTTCAGGTCCGCGCCTCAGGAATCAACCCCGTCCGACGATCGATCCTGACTTCCGTGAACCCACCGATTTGTACAGACGTCAATTACCGCCTGCTGGACCAGCTTCTTACAACCAGCAGCCTTCGAGGTTGACCAGACGTGACAGTCGGACATTCGATGGCGGCAGACCAACGGACCACCGGTCGGACAGGAATCGTAGTACAGAACCGATGGATGTGGATGGTCCGTCACGATCGAAGTTTGTTCCTCCGCAAAACAGCGGACCCATGTATAGTGAACGGCTGGTTGAGGGTGATCGGCACGATAGCATGGACAACCTGCCGACTGGACCGCGGGCAATGCATACGGAGGGAAGCGGTCAGACATCGCCCGTTGTTAGTTTGTCGACACTTCAGGTACCCCTCCTGGGGTACCCCTCTTAGGGTTAACCCCTGGGTTTGGGAATCTGCCCTAAGAGGCCCCAAAAGTGTGGTCCTTTCCCAAATCGACTTGGGAGGTCCAAAATAGGCATGGGAGACCATGGGACACCCCAATGGGTGGCCCAAATGAACATGTCCCAGCCCAACCTGAGTACAATTTTTTCTGTGCTCTATGTAGTTTCCTATACTGTTTGCCTGGTGAACTGTATATATAGGAAAGTGTATGGTGATCACCAATTGAAGTGATAACTGAGCATTTGACATGGAAGCACACAACAATACCAAAGCAACAGCAGCAAGCCATTTTAATATATAGCATACAGGACACCCTTAGAAACACAGCTACTGTATGCCCTTATAGTCTGCCATCCAGCTGTTCTTGAATTGAGAGCTTATGTGGCCAGTAGAATTTATTTGGGGCAACCCATGGGCAGTCTGGGTCACCCAAGACTACTTATGGGCCACCCAAATATTTTTGGGACATCCCAAATGATTTGGGTGGCCCAAATCGATTTGGGCCATTCAAGGGAATGCTTGGGTGGCCCAATGCATTTTGGGCGACCCAAGAGCTTATCTTAATCTATAGAAGGAATTCAAAAGCTTCTCTTGATAATAGAAGCCCCAAAGCTTATCCTTATCAGGTGAAATTCCAAAGCCTTATCCTTATCAGGTGATGCCCCAAAGCTTATCTTAATTAGATGAAGCAGCCGCTTTTGTTACTTTCTGCTTTGTACAATTCCTTACTTTGTACACTTCTGACCTCACGCACTTTTGTTACTTTTGTACACTTTCACCAGTACTTTTTGTACACTTTTTGATCGCTTTTTGTACACTTTTTGTACACTTTTTGTACACTTTTTGACCGCTTTTTGTACACTTTCTAAACAACTTTTTGTACACTTTTTATACACTTTTTGTACACTTTTTGACCGCTTTTTGTACACTTTTTGACCGCTTTTTGTACACTTTTTATACACTTTTTGTACACTTTTTGTACACTTTTTGTACACTTTTTTAACAACTTTTTGTACACTTTTTGTACACTTTTTGTACACTTTTTTAACAACTTTTTGTACACTTTTTGTACACTTTCTGTACACTTTTTCACCAACTTCTTGTACACTTCTTGTACACTTTTTGTCTGAAAATGTCTTGGAGTCAATCTGTGGGGTTTAGTGTTCTGTTAATAGCATAGCAAGTTCTGCTTCAATTGTGATGCCCTTATATTCGAAATGTATGCACTGATAAGCTCTACACTATGCAAAAACAAACACACAGATTGGTGCAGTATTGGTAGTGTGAGAGGCAAACAGATCCTAAAAGCCCATAGAGGTGAACTTAGATGACCTGTTTCCCTCTTGCTCTACCAATATTGCATCTATCTGGGTGTCTGTTTTGCATGCTATAGAGCATGACGGTGCACACATTTCAAATATAATATCATTGCAATCGAAGTAGAACTCGTTATGCTATCAGCAAATTAACTGAAACCCGCAGATTGACTTGTGGTATGCCCTATTTCAGTGCAGTTTAGTGCTCTTACCTGATACTCTTTCACATATGTGGTAGAGTTACTGGAGTATCGAATGAAGTTGGCTATGTGCTCTGATAATGTTAGATCATCCTAGAATGATACAATGTGAGACTTATTGTTTGTTTATATCTCTAGCAGTAACTACTATTTGACTTTAAAGACACATGTAGGATGAGTTTCAATAAGTCAGTCTTGTCAGATCATGAAGTCATGAAGGATTGAGATTCAATTGTAAAAGTAATTGCCAAGAAAACTAAGTTACTGTGTTTACACAAGTACTATCTTATGATTACATCCAGAACTGAATGGAAGGGTAGCTTTGAATTCTATATGAAACCATAATCTGGAATCTCAGTGCTCCATTAACTCTATGACATTGTCAAAGCCTGTAAAGTGTCCAGTAACTCTACCACATATGTGAAAGAGTATCAGGTAAGAGCACTAAACTGCACTGAAATAGGGCATACCACAAGTCAATCTGCGGGTTTCAGTTAATTTGCTGATAGCATAACGAGTTCTACTTCGATTGCAATGATATTATATTTGAAATGTGTGCACCGTCATGCTCTATAGCATGCAAAACAGACACCCAGATAGATGCAATATTGGTAGAGCAAGAGGGAAACAGGTCATCTAAGTTCACCTCTATGGGCTTTTAGGATCTGTTTGCCTCTCACACTACCAATACTGCACCAATCTGTGTGTTTGTTTTTGCATAGTGTAGAGCTTATCAGTGCATACATTTCGAATATAAGGGCATCACAATTGAAGCAGAACTTGCTATGCTATTAACAGAACACTAAACCCCACAGATTGACTCCAAGACATTTTCAGACAAAAAGTGTACAAGAAGTGTACAAGAAGTTGGTGAAAAAGTGTACAGAAAGTGTACAAAAAGTGTACAAAAAGTTGTTAAAAAAGTGTACAAAAAGTGTACAAAAAGTGTACAAAAAGTTGTTAAAAAAGTGTACAAAAAGTGTACAAAAAGTGTACAAAAAGTGTATAAAAAGTGTACAAAAAGCGGTCAAAAAGTGTACAAAAAGCGGTCAAAAAGTGTACAAAAAGTGTATAAAAAGTGTACAAAAAGTTGTTTAGAAAGTGTACAAAAAGCGGTCAAAAAGTGTACAAAAAGTGTACAAAAAGTGTACAAAAAGCGATCAAAAAGTGTACAAAAAGTACTGGTGAAAGTGTACAAAAGTAACAAAAGTGCGTGAGGTCAGAAGTGTACAAAGTAAGGAATTGTACAAAGCAGAAAGTAACAAAAGCGGCTGCTTCATCTAATTAAGATAAGCTTTGGGGCATCACCTGATAAGGATAAGGCTTTGGAATTTCACCTGATAAGGATAAGCTTTGGGGCTTCTATTATCAAGAGAAGCTTTTGAATTCCTTCTATAGATTAAGATAAGCTCTTGGGTCGCCCAAAATGCATTGGGCCACCCAAGCATTCCCTTGAATGGCCCAAATCGATTTGGGCCACCCAAATCATTTGGGATGTCCCAAAAATATTTGGGTGGCCCATAAGTAGTCTTGGGTGACCCAGACTGCCCATGGGTTGCCCCAAATAAATTCTACTGGCCACATAAGCTCTCAATTCAAGAACAGCTGGATGGCAGACTATAAGGGCATACAGTAGCTGTGTTTCTAAGGGTGTCCTGTATGCTATATATTAAAATGGCTTGCTGCTGTTGCTTTGGTATTGTTGTGTGCTTCCATGTCAAATGCTCAGTTATCACTTCAATTGGTGATCACCATACACTTTCCTATATATACAGTTCACCAGGCAAACAGTATAGGAAACTACATAGAGCACAGAAAAAATTGTACTCAGGTTGGGCTGGGACATGTTCATTTGGGCCACCCATTGGGGTGTCCCATGGTCTCCCATGCCTATTTTGGACCTCCCAAGTCGATTTGGGAAAGGACCACACTTTTGGGGCCTCTTAGGGCAGATTCCCAAACCCAGGGGTTAACCCTAAGAGGGGTACCCCAGGAGGGGTACCTGAAGTGTTTGTCGAGTCCTTTGCCAGTGCAAGGTAGTTTCACCAGTCCCACGGATGTTGCCCCGTACTCCGCTGTGTGTTGAGCTCTTGTTAATGTTGAATGTTCTTGAAGGAGGATGTTGTAGCGTACAAAAATTACTTGATAATGCTTATTTCACTACGATTGTGATCGCATCTTATTTAACATCCCGAAAAGGCGATAATGAGATGACTCATTTTTTTCCACACATCGACACGTGTCACTTTTCGCTCTGGTCCCCGTCGTTTCGTTGCTCTCCACCACCAGCAGACAGAGACACCTGAAGTTGCTTCGGTGTTGAGGTGCTGAGTTTCGACTCTTACACCGTGTTCTGTGGTGGTGGTGGGCTGGAGTCAAGTCTCTACCACCACCACCACCACCACTGCCGCCAGACAGAGACACCCGAAGTTGCTTTGGTGTTGAGGTGCTGAGTTTCGACTCTTACACCGTGTTCTGTGGTGGTGGTGGGCTGGAGTTGAGTCCTGGGTATGGGGTTTTTCACCAGGTTGCATATGCCTCCGAAGTGTCTCCCATACCTTTTAAACCGGATTGCCTGAGACACGGGAGTTTTATTACCCTCCGTGATCTCCGCATCCAAGGCAGCACGAAAGCGATGTCCCTTCTTTGAAGGCCCTAAACTGCGTGCTGCAGGTAAGTGCGGTACGTACCATTCCAGAGTCAAATTGAACCCTGGAAATTTTCCACATTGTTGTTGTCTTGAAGTGCCTGGCTAATGGACATTGTATTCTCGGCTCCCGCCTCTCATGGGGACGATCTTGCTTTCTGAGCTATCGCGGCGCCTCATCCGCTCGATCCAGAAGCTCATCCGCGTCGGACGCAACGAGGTCGTGGTGGTGATGCGTGTCGACAAAGAGAAGGGTGGGTGAGCCCCCAATATCCATTTATGTATTTACTTCGCATTTCTCACTTCATATACTACATCCAGGCTATATCGATCTCTCGAAAAGGCGTGTCTCGCCAGAGGACATTGCCAAGTGCGAGGAGCGCTTCATGAAGTCCAAGACAGTCGCCTCCATCCTGCGGCATGTCGCATTGAAACCCTCGTCGGAGGAGCTGGCAGCGGACACGGCGGTTAAAGCAGAGGCAGGTACAGTTACGAGTGCAGAAGAGGAGGAGGAGGCCGCGGCCCAGGCGGGCGGCAGTGAGGAGGCCCGCTTGGAGTCTCTGTACGACCAAATCGTGTGGCCGCTGGGGAAGCAGTATGGACACCGTACGATGCCTTCAAGCTCGCGCTTACGTGTGTCTGCCCTCTTTCGAGACTCGTTCTTCAATGCTTACGCACATCTCTTAGGGAGCCTGAAAAATTATTCGCCTCGCTGACACCAGCGCCGTCGGGCGCGACGCTCGCGCAGCTGATGGCCACTATCGCGCGGCGATTGACGACACAACCGATCACGTTGCGAGCGGACGTGGAGCTGACGTGCTACACGGAGGCGGGTATTGATGTGATCAAGCGCGTGCTGCACGCAGGGGAGGTGGCGAGCACAGAGGTGGTGCCGATTAAGGCGAAGCTTGTTGCGCCGCCGCTGGGCCAGTGTTGTTCCCGCCCGAGGGCGACCTCGTCGTGTGGATCGCCAGCATGGATTACCTCGTCGACTTCGTGCACGCTGCGAACCGGGAGCGCGAGAATTTGGGATTGCAATTCCTGGTCTGGAGTGTGATCTTGGGTGTGATGTAGTGTGTTCGTAACACGAAGAACCGACGTCTGCAGCGGTTCTTCTTCGTCAGATTCGTCTTCAAGAGGAGGTGGTGGCAGAGGAGAGCACTTTGGCGGAGGTAAGGGAGCTTGAGACTGCGTAGCAGATACGGCAGCCTTCTCCTCAGCAGGTAGCTGCGAATATCTTCTTGTTGGCAAAGCAGTCCCAGGACTCGGCTGATCAGGACAGGTTGCCCATTGTCGAAGGAAACTCCAAGTCAATCGAAGTCGACGATCTATGACTCGCGTCGTCTTTGGATTCTGGCGGTTCCGGAGGCAGCCCTCGCCTGATAAGTACGCGCGGTTCAACAATGTCATGTCGTTCTTAGTTGGAGAAGGTGCGGCCAATTTCTCTTTTCCGTGTTCTAAGTCCACGCTACGTCGATCAGTATGGCCGTAGTGAGAGTCGCCGATGGGCTTTCGCAACACACTGAGTTTCTTCCCTGCGCCGAGGCCGCCTCGGCGTCCTTCTTAGAGGAGTCCACTGTATGCCTCCGGTGGGCTCGCTTAGTGTGCACTTGCGCAGCAGAATAACGGCAAGCGGAGCCTGATCTTCAAGATGGACCGCCGATGTTGACTGCAAAAGCGGAGAGGGGTTCGGCAGCCTCCCGTTCTGCCAGATTGCACTCAACCGAGTGTCTTCTCGTTGGCGGAGCAGTCCCTGAACTCGGTTGATCAGGATTCGCGATAGTCAAGTCGTTCCGGCAGTTAGGGTTAGTTAGCTAAATGCGAGCTCTCTTCGAGTGTAGCACTCGCGTCTTTTCGAAAACGAAAAAGAAATTAAATTGTTGTGCTTTGGTTTCCATTGTTGCTTGGCTCCTTTTTTTACCCCGAGTATGATATGGAATGTATTCATTTCAAGGTATCTACACATTCTTTATCGATTGTCTGCGTGTAGTAGTTAGTTTTTAAATTGGAATGGCCCAAGTGTTCAGTCGGGATCGACGTGTCGATCCAAATTCTAGCCAGGATCGACACATCGTCATAATGAGTGTGATCGACATGTCGGACTTGCAGTGAGCAAGATTTGCTTCCGTTGAATAAATTTTTTTGGTTCCGTTAATGTCAACTTGGAGCAGACGATACAGTACCTTCCTGCTCTGCACCTGTTGACTTAAATCCAACTATCATGAAACCTAGACTGGTAAGAAAGTAATAATGTTATGTATACCTTTCTAATTCCCATCTACATTGCAGGATAAAGTCCCCCCACCAGCTCGCCCCAGAGGTCGTCCAAAACGAAAACATTATCCACGAAAAGTGAAGAAGGCATCTTCGCCCACACCCTCCCCGGTACTTCCACCTGCAAGCTATGACGCACAGGCTCAGCAAGTAGAAGATGGGGGGGAGAGCATGAATGAAGCCAGTCCATCTACTGCTCGACTTCTCCACCTGAAATCTCGGGGACCAGCTGGTCAAAATCCTACAATACAATCTCCCACTGCTCATAAACTTGAGGCTGAGAATCTCTCTCCCTCACCTGATACCATTCTAAAAAACTCAGGAAGGAATCTGCGCAAGGTCATGCGAGATCCTGCTGACTGGGAGCTCCGAGGTGAGATAAAAACATATGAACTTGCTGCCTGGTTTGAGCATGAGGTATGTCTCAAAACTCACAAATTAATCTGTGCTTTGAAACTGAAATGTAAATACTGCAGAAAAATGATTACAACCCCAAGGAGTATCTCAAGACGAACTCTGTGTTGTTGAACTGGCTGGAGTCTCCTGGGGATCGGCCGAAAGACTACCGTGCACGTACTTTTATTGCTGATTTGAACCCCATGCTCTCAGATGTATTCAAAGCATCTCTTATTGCTCATCGCTCACCCATTTTTCGGGCAACTATGCATTGCACTGGGGCCTGCTGTCGAGACCTGCAGGCAGAGGCTGAAGAGGAAGACAAATCACGCCATCGCTCTATGGATGAAGAGAATGGCAGTGATCCAGAGGATGAGACTACAGGAGACAATGGAGAAGAAGCTAGAGGGGAGGAAGAAGGTGGTGATGCGGACTCTATGGATGATTTTGAGGGTGTACAGGAAAGCACAAAGAAAAGAAAGAAGCGAGTTCGTCCAACTAAGGCTACTCGAAGCTGTCATGTGGAGTTGCATGTAACGCATTTTATGTCCCCCTTGTGGTTACATGTACTGACGAGTCATGAATCAGGTGGAGATAACAGCAGATAAGCCAGACACTGCAAAGATATGGCAGAAAGGAGAACATGATGAAGCTCAACTAGAAGCGTTAGTCTGGTCACATAGACTGCGACGATTGGCAGCAGATCATGTGCAGAAGTTTGGTGGGACCCCTGCGACAGTGAAGAAAGGTTTTTCTTTGCTAGTGACTAAAAGCTTCTCTAATCGACTTACATGCCATTTTATAGAGTTCACTAAGATCTTGACTGGTGACTCGGAGGATGGGTGGAAAGTGCCAAATTATCGACAGCCCTCAGACGAGAACATAAACAATTTGTTTGCGGCCTTTAGAAGACGCAGACGCATGGCTAAAAACAGTTTTGTAGCTCTTGGGATGTTGGCTGCGAAAAACCCAGACAAAGTTTTCATGTGTGTATACTTTTGCAACTCAAAAATGCCAAAGATCCTATTTATGACTATATTCGGCTTACAGGTACAGCCGACATGATCCAAAAAGTGCATTAAAGCTGACATTTGGCATGTCAGATGAATTTTGCAAGGATTCTGCTATCCTCAATTCATTGGAACGAGGTGTCGGATTTGATTCCTCCTGGCGTTCCAAGAATGAGAATTTTGCTCCAATGACCCTTCTTACGACAATTAATAAAGATGGTCGAATGCACCCAAGTGAGTTGAATAAACATATTTCTGCAAGGCCTTACTTGCTAATAATTATAGTCTCTGCACTTCTCTCTGAGGACGTACAAGCTAGCACGCTCAGCACATTCCTTGAAGGAACTGCAAAGGCTATTATGAGACGTGCAAAAGAAATATGTTCAGGTAATTCTGAATTGTTTACTCTGGTACCAACATTGCTGACTCTTAACTCACGTAGGTCAAGTTGTCATCAAAGATCGTTCTCCTGATGATGAAGCTGTAATCAGGAAGAATGCGGAACACATTGTCAGGCAGAACTCCTGGACTCCATTTATCTTCATGATCGACAAGAGCGCAGCAGAGAGGATAGCTATTAGATCAGGTAAGACCTGTAAAAATGTTGATTATGCCTCTATGGAGCTCACAACAATTTCAGTGTTCAAGGGTGCACGCATACGTCTCTGTCAATTTCACATCATACAAGCCATCTTACGGTGGACCAGCTCTGTTCCCACCACCGAACAGACAAGGAAAGGCCAGCTGCGTACAATCAACAGAAAACTGAACGACAATGCATCTACCGACATCCTGAATGCATTTAGACGAATGCAGCGTTGTCGCACCAGAGACGAACTTCCACGATTCCAGCAAATATTTGAAGACAGTTTGAGGGTTGCATGTGAGAAGCATCGCCTTGAAGGATCTTTTGAGACTATGCAGAAGTACTTTCGAGACAACTGGTGGTGTGACGAGTGGTTAGGAAAGTGTTCAGTATTATTTCTTGTCGATGGGAAAGCCTAATGCCATTTGTTATGTAGACATGGCCACCGATATTGGACTTCCATATGCACAACCTCGTACAGGCCCCCTCAATACTAACAACTGGACAGAAGCAGCGTTCAAGCTCTTTGACACAGTCTTCTTGGAGAATCGAAAGAACAAACGGTGAGTCAATGAAACGCCTTGTTAGCGTTGTCCCCTTTAATATTCCTGCAGAATCGATAGATTGGCATCTATCATTCTGAATGATTTCTTCCCCTATTTTCGTTTTTGGGTTCCTCGAGCCTCTCGGTTCTCCCAGGACCATATCCAGGTCACCAGAGATGGACATGACATGTGGGCCAATGGGTACGTGTCGGCAGACAAGTTCAAGAAAATACATAACGTCTGCTACAGCAAACTGGTCAAGTAAGTAAAGCAAAGTTATATTGAGAATGCTCGACTACTTACACTTTCGTGGGTTATAGAGGGCAGCTTAAAGCTCTTAAGTACACAGTTGACATTGCTCGCCCTCATTGTGCCTGCTCTCGCTTTCAACTCACAGGAAAGTATTGCTCGCACTTGTGGGCTGTAACCTGGTTTTCAACCAATGGTCCAGTTCAAGATTGGGAAGGCAAGCAGATAAATCCACACCTTATTAACATGATCTGAAACAGTTTACACTGTAGTTCAAACAACCAAGGATAGGAATGCAGAGCAAGCAGCTAATGCGTTCTGTAAAAGTGAAGGGAAAGTCAATGGTCGGCTTACCGACGACAGCCAGTCAAAATCATTAGACACTGTTCTTAGCAATCTGGAAGCTGCTGGTATAGATGCCCGAGACACTTGGGAACCTGAACCTGCTCAGGTACAAGTGGCAAAGATTACCAGTGAGCTGGAATCCACACCCACTCGCTCCACTACTTCAATGTCCTTTCACCTTGATGCTTTGTCTCCAAAGCACCCGAAACATAGCCGTATCCTTGACGCTATGACCCAGGAGTTGGCAAAGCTGGAAGCAAGCTCCTCACCTATGATCACTCCTAGAATGAAGAAGTCGTCACTTCACTCATTTGTCAGTCCATCCCGTACGTATTTTTTTGTATTTGACGTGTTATATTCTTATTATTTCCTGATATTTATTTCACACAAAAGGAATTCTGGCTCTGGGGGGGAGACCAAAGCTGCTATCGCCTCTTCATAAAGGGAGAACACATGCAATGCCCATCTACAACCACTTGGGATCTCCAGGCCACAAGGTACTCCAATTCGACCAGAGCATTCGTTTTCGAACCTCCAAGTCTCGAGTGAAGTCAGTAGCTCATCAAGTGATGCATGAGCCTACATCGTCACCAATTACCAGTCCAACTATGACTCCTGTTCTGGTCAAGAAGCATCTAGAGAGAGCGCAGAAAAAAGTCACTGATCATGCAAATAGTCAAGGAAAGTGGCATCCAAAAAACGAGCATCAGCAGGTAGAAATCTATTTCATTCCGACATGCAGCCTTGGTACTGACCTAAACTATGTCTTTCCTTTAAACAGGACCTGCAAGATGATTTAGCAGTCGCTACATATTCAACCTCCTCTTGGATGCGAGATGACTATGAGCTACGCATTGAGGAGATCATTAATATGGTAGAAATTCTCAACCAACTCTGCATTTGCCTGAATCGTCCCTGCATATGCATCATGGACAATTTAGTCTCTTCATATGTGGATAAGATTCAAACTCGACAACTTTTTCAGGAGGACTGGGTCCGTTACCCGGTACGTTCTCTCGCAGCTTAAGGGTTGAATGTTGTCCCCATTAAACAAAACTCCATCTAGAATCCGGGCTCTTTGACAACAAAATCAGATATGTTAGATGATCTTCTAGTTGCTGTCAACAAGAAGGAGAAACTCGACACTGTGCTCTTTTTCACACTTTATGGTCATCACTATCTGGTCTTTGAACATAAGCTCTCAAGTGGCTTCGTCGTCTGCCATAATTCTCTTGGACCCATGCCTAGCCACTCCAATAATCATCACAATACTCTTCAGGATCCTTACGCAGGGATAGACATTACACAGCAGAAATTCCTTGCTGCTTTTTTACACAAATGTCGACCTATCATTCCGGTAAACCATTTACGTCTGATGCTCGTTGCTATTATTGTTCTCTGACTACAAAATCTCACGACTGCAGCCATCGTTAACTGATAAGCATCTTGCTAATGTTGCGCAACAATATGGAACACAGATTACTGGTAGTTCTTGTGGCTTTTGGGCGATATTCTTTGCTCTTCAGATCATACTTGAAGTTCCTATGGAGGACTTTGTCTTTTCTTCACTCTCAGAGAAGCAAGTGAAGAATACTATCCAAGTTCTCTACAACGAGTACTTTTGCACTGGTCAGGGTGGACTGTCTGGTGGCACTGTTATGGATTTCTTTTCTCCTCTGGATTCCAATTTGTCCAGCCGCCTACAGCCTTATATGCGTGAGGCCATCGTACGTTCAAAAACTTTATGATTTGAGAAATTAATCTCATCTAATATCATTTAGTGGGCTCCTTTAGCTCGAGACGTCGTGAATGCTCATGCATTCTGGACAAAGCCTACAGAGCCACCTATGTTGAAGCCTCGCCAGCTTTCATTTAGAATGTGCTTGCAGGATGATACAGATAATGAGCCTGCCAGTGGAATATCCTCTGATTCTTTCCATACGGCCAGGAGTCAACCAACGTCTAGCTCACCACTGGGAGAACCTATTGCGCTTCAAACCATTCCAACACCTACACCCCTGGATCCCAACGGTCTGCTAGCACCTAGCAAGCTTACATTGTACTCTGCTATGAAGAAGGTTCCTCCTCCAACTTTCAGACACTTGGCACGTCGTTTTCCTACTTGCCTGCAGTGCTGCTCACAACATATTTACAAAAACAACAGATCGTCCAGGCCATGCAGTCGAGGAAAAAGAGTGTGGTTAAGTTTAAACCCAAGTGGTTAAACATAGTTGAGCTCTCTCCTAAGGAGTTCTCTCGACTTCATATGGTAAATCAGTGGATTTCTGGAGATGTTCTCAATGCCTACATTTCGTTGGTCTCCATGGTCGCTGGAGATATGTATCTCCTGACGTCATCTTATTTCATGAATACGCTACATTCAAAAGGTTATCCTGGTGTTGCACGCTGGTTTGGGAAACGGGTAACGTCTATCTTTCTAGGTTAGTGTATAGGAAAGATGACTAAATCATCAATTGTAAATTTTACAGATCAATGCGGGCGAAGGAATGTTCACCGGGAATATTGTGAAGATGCTATGTCCAATATCGCAACCCCTACAAGGTGTCAAGAATGCAGGAGGCTTGACGACAGGGAATCACTGGTCTCTATGTGTGGTGGACTTTGTTGCAAAACACATTGAATATTGGAATAGTTTGCGCACTCCAGCTTTTGATGAGTCTGCGGAGGTTCATAAAGTAAGTTGGGAAAAAGCCTATCCTTCTTTGTGAAGCTCATAATATTGTAAAGACGATGCTATGCTATCTCACTGCTCGCCATAAACTAGAGAGAAAGACTGCCTTAAATGCAGCTGAATGGAGTTTTGTCAACTTACAGGTGCGTCTTCCAAATGAGTATGTGATGTGCCAAAATACAACCCCTCATTTCTTTAATTCAGACGCCACAGCAAGGCAACAGTCATGACTGTGGTGTTTTTGTAATGGCTAATGTCCTATCCTGCGTACTAGATCTGCCTTGCTTTGACCAGGCAGACATGGTAAATCTACGGCAACACTTTTCCGTGCAACTCTTACACGCAAGCATTTTTCTTAAAGAATATGGACCATCTCCGTCTGGAGACTCTTGCGATTCAAATAACTTGGGATTTATTGACTTGTCACCAAGCCCAGCCCCCCGACAACTTTTCCCTATATCACAGGGAATGCCTAAAGCACAGGCAAATCATTTGCAACTGCTATCGAGTCCACTCCCTGCAAGCTCTCCGCCCACCCCTACTTACGGTACCCCAGACACATCTTATACTCCAGTCACTCCACCATTCGTTTCTCAATCCCTTCGACCCAATTTCTCTTTAACACCCACAAATCATAGTGAGGCAGACCTTGATGCTGCAGACACTTTGGTTCACTTTTGGAGCACTCCTGTGTCTGATACTAAGGACATTGAAGAAGTTGAGGCCGAGGATCAGCTGCGGCTTCAACCATCTGTTCATTTCAATGACAAAGTGTCTGTTAGGAGATTCAGGAAGAAATCAAAGTATGTGGTTGATCTGTTCATCTAATGCATTTATCATTTAGCTGACGTCTCAAAGAACTGACGATATTGGACTGCTTGATTCTTCTCAAGAATCCCTAATGTGATCAAGAAATCAAACCTGTTCTATTGCACTATCTAGAACTATGTTTTTTTTGTATGGTACAATAGCCTTCCTTTATCATTACAGCATATCTTAAAACCTACAGAAACTACATTGTAAATGAAATACTAGAATATCCTTAATCGTAATGTACAAAGCTTGTCATCCCAATATCTCAAGATCTAAAGCACCTGTTGACACACCTGTATTTTTCCCAGACTCAGCGCGCTCGGGGCTTTCAGATGGTGTCCTTTGGGTGTCCGTATGTGCAGTGGTTGTGGTGTTACACTCTGTCGGCCCAGTGAGCAACCCCCAAACACTGTTAGTGTTGTAGCACCCCAACCAGGACACTTCAGCTCACCCGAGTATTTTTGCCGAACTCCCCTCGTCGAGGGCTTTCGAATGGTTGTCTTATCGTCTTGAACGGCCCAGCCGTTGTTGAGTTACAGAGGGGATGGTAGGAACGGGGCGGGTAGGATGGGAGGACGGGGCGCGTGACTTTGCTCCGGGGCGTATTAGGTGACCGGCCGGGGCGTATTAGGTTTAGCATAAACTTTTGGCATGTGACTGTACATCCCTCGCTATCTTTAACAGCAGCGCGAAGCCCGAGCAGTTCCCCTGTCACTCTGTTTCCAGTTCCTCGCTTCGTTCCTGTCGCTAGCGAGGCCGTGTCTGTCGACCGCATTGCTCCGACGGCTGCAACCTCCATCGCTGTGCCCGCTCTCATTCCGCTAAATATCGTCCGATGCGCGCAGCAAGAAAGATAGGTGCGTCCTGGATACGAAGATGAAAGACCAAGGTCCCATATTTGGGCGTGCAGCGTGCGACGCGCGCATACCTGCCTGCCCGAGCGCGTCGCGGGCGCTCTAGGCGCTATTCTGCGTGAGCGGCCTCGTATTTCCTTTCCACTCTTGCCTCTCAATCAGCGTTGCGTTTCGACAGCTGTGGGCACGACGGATGCAGACGCCGTCGACGCGAAACTCGACCCCACCTCAACCGCCCCGCCTGTCCAGGCCGCCGAGCCATGGTTGGCCGCCTCCGACACGCACATGAGCGTCGACAGCGCGTCGACGACCATGCAGAGCCTCCAGAACGATTTCTCCAGCACCGGGAGCTCTTCTGCCGATGCGGCGCGCGCGAGCCGAACAGCGCGATATTTGGGTGCGCTCTCTTCTTGTCTTCCGCCATATCTCTCCAAATTTTCGTATCCTGACGGCTTCCCTTTCTCTCTCTTGCTGGAGACCCAATGTCCTCCGCCAAACCCGCCGTCTCAGGCAGACCCAACGCGTCCTTTTTCCACTGCGGTGTGCGCCTCGCTCACTAGCCCCGCGCACCCCACCCCCACCACCTCCAGCAGCACGTGCGTCCCCGCGGGTCCCGCTCCATCTCACCGAGCGGCCCATCGCCGCCGCTTTCGGTTACTCGGACACGGATCACGCGAGCGCGCCTGCAGCAGCAACAGCCGCATCCTGTCCCGGCCCCACCACGTCCCAAGCAGTGCGCCGCGCGCGGGCCCCGTGCACGGGACTCCGGCTCCGTGACGCCGTCTGCGCCGGCTCAAGCATTCACGAAGAGCGCGCGCGCGCCGACGCTGCCGCCAAAGGATGAGCCACTGGGAACGGGCACGCGGCTGCGCTAGGTATCAAGGATAGACGCGCTGCGGGCGCGCAGAGATTTGAGGGAATGCAGCGTTTGGACAGTGGCAGCGGCGGGGAGGGAAGGGAAGAGGGAGAGCAGGGCAAAGCGGATGGTTGAGAAGCTGCACCACCGCGGGAACTGACTGGTCCTTCCTTTCCCTGGCCGTGCGCGTGTCTGCGTCGAGCGCGTTGTTACTGCTTCTGCATGCTTTTGTTTCGCATCTGGTATTGCCAGGGTTCTGTATGCTCCAGCCTAGCATTCAAACGTCGGTGCTGATCGAATTCTGCCGAGTCCCCTTTGATTATAATCGCGTATACATACTGACAGGCCAGGCGAAGTGGACCTTAGTGTTCGCGCCACTCGGGCAGGCATCGTGTCCGGGGTACGGACTCGTGTACGAAGCTTTCTCAGTTCTGACTGCGAGTGCCGAGCCGCAAGACGCACATGCGAGTCGGTTCGCTTTCACTCCACCTCCTCTACTTGTGTTTCTCGCTGTCCTTGGCGTCAACGGCATGCGTCGGTTGCCCTGGTGAGCTAGCACGGCCCATCGACATTCGTCCCTGGTGCAATGTTGCAAGCTGAATGAGCAATATATACGCACTATTGATGTATTCCGTAACCATTATGTTTTGACATATACACAGAGCTCGTATCTGGTATTTCTTCGCACAATAAGAATTCTTTACATTGTAATGACAATTCAATAAGGGGTAGAATGAGAAGGCAAAAACAAAAAATGACAAATAGGAAGCAAGTGTATGTTTGACCATCTGACAGATCTTCTGCACGACTGTTATTATATTAGTCAGCAAAGCCATTAAAACAAGCAGAACACTGAAATCACCTTGGATTCCCCTTCACAAAATCAGGAAAACTCAATGTTGCTCATGGTTGTCATTCTGTAGCTTGTCCCTTCATTTACTCCCCTCTCTCCAGCTTCCTTTAGATGGACCAGCAGGTGACTCCCAAGAAGACAGAGAAGGCTGGGCCTTCCCAGAGTACTTAGGAGATTAGCCAGAACAACATTTGGGACTTCCAACTGGTCTGAAACTATCTCCATAACACTGCAGAATATGACCCTGTTAGAAGGGTCAGTTCATATACCACTGGTTATGCATGGAGGAGAAAAAATACATAATAAAATATATGGCCTGATCTTGGATGAGCACCTTGACAAGGGTAAGCTCACTGAACCCAGCCATCTCCCTCCAGTGTTCTGCAGCCTTATGGAGTGCTAGAACCATTACAATAGTCTCATACAGCATTGGAGGAACCCTGTTCCAGCTTCCAAGTCAGTCCAAGTGCTTTCCCAAGAACACCAGTACTAACCAGATTAAAGCAATCCACACTTTTAGAGGGGCTCTATTGGCTCCACAAAATGTCACACCTTCTGCAAGTTCCTCTACAATAACTGAAACCCATTGTTAGAATATACTGCTGTAGGATGAGCAAAATTTCTTACTCTCTTCATACACAATGTCATATATAATGATAGCCAGGCTAAATGCTGCACCTAGTCCAAATAAAGTCCTCAGGAATGCAGATAGCCTCTTGTCTATTGCTTATTAGTAATTAGAAGTGATTGGTAGTATTAGGAATGCTCACCCTGGTGGTACAGCGCAAGGACACGCATCAGAAGAATATCTGTAATACAATTAGTGTGGGATGAATACATTGAATATTATAAGTAGAGGAGACATTACAGTCAATCAAAACGATGGTCATCCAGTCTTTCCTGTGATGAGCCAAATAATGTTCTGTGCAAGATTGAGAAACTCACTAGCTAGTTCCTCAATCCACAGTAAGCTGAGGCCTTTAAATATTATCAGTAGAGACTGGAATACAGAATCCATGTGCTTACACCTATAAATGGAATTTAGAGTCAGCCACAGTTAGCTATAGCGCAGTGGTCAGGAATTACTTACAGTGTTTCATTTGCATGAAGAGTCTGAGCTACAAAAGAAGTGTCAGCAGACAGACTTGCTTTTATTACATCAGCCAGTAAAGTTTTGACTTACACGCTATAACTGAGATAGCTCCAAAAACTCCGATGTAGCAATTCTGCAATGTGTTAGAGCTAGGTATTGAGATAAAGTGTAAAATATTATTTACTGCAAAGTAAACCAAGCTAACCAAGCTGCGAGGAGAGCTCTTCGTTCCACATAGCAAGTAAGCATATGCCTCGTGCTAATATCAAATAAGTGACGTACCCAAAAGTATTTTATCTAAATGAAGCAATGATCAGTTTCGACACGAAGATGATAATGGCAGGCCATATTTACCTCCTTGTCCATAGTGATAACTGAAAGATAATACATCATTAAAATCCGAAACAGTCGGTATTTCAGGCCTAGACGCGAAACGTACCGGAATTGTAGACCAAGAGAGTTAGCATTGCCACTTCAGTATAGAGTGAAATATCTCTTCCGGAGATAAGAGACACGAGGCCTGGATCAATAGACTCGACACCAGAGCGTATTGAATGCATAGCGGAATGGGTGCAAAAGATTTAAACGAAGTTTTGAAAGGTCGACTCGAGGGACGCGTTGAAGGGCTCACGATCTCAAAGACATTTAAAGTAACGAGAGCCGATCAAGAGAAAAAAAAGAAGTCTGATATGATCTTCGAGGATTCAGTGAGGAGCTCGGAGATTCAGTGGTACATCTTACCTGAAGATCGGAGTCGGCGCGATATTGATCGTATACACGAGGAGTCGCAAAGCCATCGTGATGCGATCATCGAAGGGCTTCGGGTGCCGAACTGTACTGCATACATCTCGCATGGAAGTGTCCGTAAAATTGACAGCGCACTGTCAACAAATAAGAGCGAAAGCCGCTAAAGGAATTCTAAAAGCGCACAGAAGTATCTATATCCTGTGTCAGAAGTGCTTGATGGCCACTTCCTACCAACTCAGGTCTAGAAAACACTGTCTGTTGCGCATAGCTTCATCATTTGATTTGGGTTATGAAGATCAGTCAATGGGAAGTTTTCGGTGAAGGAAGATGTGCGGAAGATGTGCGGTGAAGGAAGATGTGCGAAGACCACTGGGAACGAACTGATCATATGGAAGAATGTTGCGCAAAAATTGCAAGACATGAACGCACGCGTATACCCCGCAATTGTGATCCGTCTCACGTGTAAGCGGCTTTAAATAAATTCAAGATATTCGCTAGCGAAAAAGATTACTAGACACGAGAGAGTGCATCGCATACTATCAAATAACTGCACCTGGTTGCACCGATTTACACTTTACTCAGACAAGTTATCACAATGAAGATTGATTGATGCTGATATACTAGAAATTTTTGCGTCTGACGATTGCAGTTCATCTTTAATTACCAGTCAGCTGCTTTTCCTTTCTAGCGATCAGAGGAAACAGGAAGATCGGACTTACAATGCAGGCTGTCCTTTCTAATTGATGCCCACAACGCATCTGCAAGCCTTTGCAGCTCGATAAGAAGAACAGTCGCACTGAATGGAACATATACATAGCCTCGCTCGCAAACCGCATTGGAAGTCTGCTTGTATTCACAGAAGTTGTTGCCAGAAGAACGGGGAGCCGACGCGCTATGCCACTGTGCGAACTCTATCATTTGCATGAAGATGTGACAAAGATAGCTCGAGTCTAGATGCACCGGATAACAGAAGCTATGCGAACGCAATGTCCCAATGCAGATTGAATACAAATGATCCCGCAAGAGGAGAAAGTCGACCAGCCAATCTGGCTATTGCAAATTGCAGACAAGGCCGAAACTCACGCTTTATCCACTGAGTACTCATATGACACGTAGCGTAGAGCTAAGGATCGCTTACTCTAAAGCGAATATCGCGCTAACTTAGAGCCAGAAGGGCAGCCAGGCTGACCATGCTCAGTGGAACACGAATCCCGGGGCGAATGGGACGAACCAAAACTCCCACACCGGCAAGTCCATTGTCCTGGTCTTGTTAAATTCCCGAGACCTGGCAAACAGAAAGTCGACTCCAATACGAACATGCTCGATCAAGTCGCCGAAAAAGGCCGTGTCCGCTCGAGGTTGTGAGTGCGCTAGGTTTGAGACAACGCCACTCGAATCCGATCTAGCTAGCAGATGAGCCGTTTTCTATCGAGATGCGTACGCACACCTCGGAATATCTCGGCCTGCGCGCCAGGACGGCGCGCTCCAGAACGCCAACTTGAGAATGCCGCCGTCTGAGCTGAGATACCATTTTCACATTCCGCAGACGGAAGATGAAGGCGCCGGGAGCTTGCGGAGAAATGAAGTTCGAGAGGAAGCGCGCCGTGAGTATGAGGCGGGAGTGTCAGAAGTTGCATGCTGTTCATACGGCTCAATACTTGCGAAAGCAGCGACGCACTGCGTTGCCGCGAATGGCTTGGTAGTGCCGGATATCTCAGCTCCTGGCGGTAGGACGCACGAGGAAACAGTAAGCACAAGTGTCGGTGCAAATTTGGACCGAAAACGCTCGCTCACCGTGACGGGTCGACGATAGCTGTTAACACTGAACGCAGCCCTACAGTCCCCAAGCGTAGCGGCTTCTTCGTGCCTTCAAAAGTCGGGAGCACACGCAATCTGGATACGAACAAGTGCCTTTCCAATTCCACCCGTCGAGCTTTCGCCCGCCTGCGCCGCCCTGGTCCGACGTCATTATCTGTGAGCGCGGCTGAACTGTAGAATACCGGGTGTTAGAACGCTCAGATACGATTGGAAAAGAAGTATAGGTAGGGAGAATGCTAACATACATAGTTTCGTCTTGAAGTGCTTTCCACGCCCAAGCAACTCCGGCTCGCATCCGACTGTCGACTGTCAGACGATACGCTCTCGCCGCAATTGATTGTCGCGCAGCAGCAGAAGAAACCGGTAGACTCAAATGCAGTACGCAGAGCGAGAGGGTCGCATCCGAAAACGTGTCCGAAAGGCGCGAGTTCGGTGTGGTCTGAGGAGCATAGGCGGGCAGTAGGGGTGACCGGCAAGCGAGCTGCATGGACTGCGTGAGCTTAGAAAGGGGCGAGAGCTTGAACTGATGAAGAGGGAGAGAAGAGATCGTGCTCACTCTGCGGATCTGACGAGATCCTAGATACGCCGACTTCGTCCAGAAAGATGGAGATTACGGTAAGAGAAATAATCACGCATCAAGCAAATAATTACCACATACCGAATATTTGCATGGAGTAGGGAACACTACACGACCGACGAAGCTGAGGGCCACTATGCAGCATATCTATGCGAGGTTTCTGCTGCGCGCGGTTGACACGCTCCGCATTTGGCATGGACCTGAATAACATATCCTGGAGGTTTTGACAAGCGGACGAGTCGCGATAAGCATGCATAGGCGACGAGCGGGTGTATTTGGTCGATCAAATACATATGTCTATGTTCGGCGTGCTAATGAACAACTTGAAGACGATGAGCGCGAGGCCGAGAAACACACGAAAGACGACGGACTCACGTATGCAAAAAAAGAAAGCCCGAGCCCCGTTCTCAGTCTCCGCTTCTTCAAAACCTCTGACTCCGAGTGCTCTTGGCCCAGGCTGCGTCCTCTCTACCCGCACGGCGCACTTGCTGCGTCTCCGCCGCGCACAACGTGTATCTCAATAGGTCCCAGCCTCGAGCCTCTCCGCACGGCCTCCCCGACAGGTAGCGAGCTCGATCGATGAGCGAGTTAGAGGAGCTGTGTGTGTTTCGTAGGGATGAGCTGGAGCGGCAGACGGGACGTTGTCGTCTGACGTCAGCACCGGTCTTTCAACTCAAGCCGGCCTCGCGCGAGCCGAGTGCCGTGCGCTCTCTGTTTGCCTCCGTTATTTCTCCCGCTTCCGCCCGTCTCGAGAGGAGCTAGCGTGCGTCCCTTTTCTTTATTTCAAGTTCGAGATGACTCTGCTGACGGAGACCATACATGTATATGTGGAGTTATAGAACGAGAAATTGTGATGACCGTGCGGCGTCGTCTCGACCTGTCCGTCAGGAACTGCGCCATCGAGGGCGGCTTAAAGTTGGTCAATCTACTTTCTTATTTTTTTCGTGTTGCTCGTTTTGCTACCAAAAACTTATTTACCTTGTTGGTTATTGGCGTCATTCGACCAAGCAGTTGTACACAGGTCGGACAATCTTCTCAGAAAGCAGCGTGTAGCCTGCCTTGACCAGGAAAGACGCTTGGCACAGCAATGTGCGAATTTTATTTTATCGCTCTCGAGAAAACCAACCCAATTGAAACGATCATTTGTTTAGTTAGCTACAATGGGTCGATAAGCCAACCACCGAGTCTCATATCGAATACAAACAGCGCATCGCAGCGAAGGCCTGGGTGTCGACATGGTGCGTACGCTTGTCCTCCTTTCTCCTCCATCTCCTTGATAACATGAATTTATATGTGGGGTGCCCACATATTAGAGGGGGAGCGAAGCGTGTGTGACTAAGGCTTATTCTGAGCTCTTTCATTTTAGGTTTCTATAACCATTGAATTAATATTTTCAGTGTGATGTATTTGGAAGTTCCACTAGTAATGTCAGCTTTCAATGTGCAGAGAGGACGGCCCAAGATGCAGCCAAAGCAAGTTCTCACGTAAGGGGCCACACAGTCCCAGGTCACGTGATGCGCTTTCGGGAGGCGGTGAGTCTGATTTTTTTCTCACTAGATCTTATTTAATTTTGTAAGCAGAGCGCAAAATTTATTTGCTAAGATCAAGAGTTGAAGTGTGGAAGGAGGAAAGTAACAGGAGAGAGAAAGCAAGCATACATACAGCGGCTCGCAGAGCATCATAATCAGTTCTCAGAATCTCACGGAGAGGGCTGCCTCATGCGGCTGGTCACGTGATAGGCTTTTGGGAATCCTATCATGGTGATTCATTCCCCAAATATTTTATACAATATTTTTATAAGAAAAAGTGCAGAGTTTATTTGCTATGCTCAGGAGTACAAGTTTCTTTTCGCGGAGGGAGGGAGAGAAAGAGAAGGGAGACGTCGAGGGGCACGCACCATAACGACCAGTTCTCACGGGGGGGGCCACACAGCCACCCCGTGCAAAGTCACATGATCTGTTTTTTGGAGCCCCCTATCCGTGTAAATGGGAGCTTCGCTCCCAATAATCTCCTCGCTATCTTTGGAAGCAGGCGAAGCCCGAATAGTTCCCCTTTCTCTCTGTTTCGAGATCTTCGCTTTGTCCCTGTCGCTAGCGAGGTTTTGTTTCTCGACCGCTCCGACGGCAGCAGACTCCATCGCTGCGCCCACTGTCCTTCTGCTAGGCATCGTCCGATGTGGGAAGCAGGAAAGTTAGATATGTCCTGGAGGCGAAGATGAAAGACAAGGACTTATATTTGCGCGCTCGGCTCTATCATGTGTGAGCAGCCTCGTATTTCCTTTCCCCTCTCGCCTCTGAATCGGTGTTGCGTTTCAGCAGCTGCGGGCACGACAGACGCAGACGCCGTCGACGCCCCACCTCAGGCCGGGCGGTTGGCCGCCTCCGACACGCGCGGAGCGTCGAGCACGAGCGTCGACAATGTGTGGACGACCGCGCAGAGCTTCCAAACCAACGTTTCCAGCACAGTGAGCTCGGCTGCCGGCGCGGGACGCCGAGCCCGTCGTCGCAGAACATTTGGGTGCGCTCTCTGCTTGTCTTCCGTCGTATTAGCAGCAACAGTCGCCTCGCTCCCCGGCACCATGTGCGCCGTTTCGGCACCTGACCACATCCCCAAGGAGCTCGCCGCCTCCCGGGCGCCGCGCGCGGTGTCCCTGCGGCGGACGGGGGTCCCAGCTCCGTGACGCCGTCTGTGCCGGTGCAAGCATTCTCGAAGAGCGAGTGCGCGCCCGCCGCCAAACAATGACTCGCCGGGAGCGAGTACGCGCCTGCGCTGGGTGTCGAGTCTGCGGGCGCGCAGAGCGTCGAGTGCATGCAACGTGTCGACGGCGGCAGCGGCGGGGAGAGGATGGAAGGGGGTTGGAAAGGCAAATAGGATGGTCGAGAAGGTGATGAACAGGCTGCACCACCGCGGAAACTGACTGTCCGCCCCTTGCCTTGGCCGCGTGCACTGTTACTGCTTCTGCAAGCTTTTGTTCCGCATCGGATATGCTCCCGCCTAATATTCAAACATCGATGTTGCTCAAATTCTGCCCAGTCCTTCTTGACTATTACTGCGTGTACGTACCGACTCCGCAGATGCTAGTGTTCGGGCCACCCGAGCAGGCATCGCGCTCAGGGTGCGGACTCCTGTGCGATAATTCCTTAGTCCTGGCTGCGAGTACCGAGCCTCAAGACGTGCATGCAGTCGGTTTGCCTTCACTCCGCCTCCTCTCCTTGTGATTCTCGCCGTTCTTCGCGCCAATGGGATGTGTCAGTCACGCTGGTGAGCCAGCACGGGCCATCGACGTTTACTCCCGGTGCACTGTGGCAAGCCGAATGAGCAATGCATGTGCACTGTTGATGTATTGGGCTAACCACATCTATCTATTACGTTTTGACATATAAATTTCTAGACGGGGATGATTACACTGGGCTCGTATGTATAAGCAAACTGGCTTTTCTTCGCACAGCGAAGATTATTTACATTGTAATGGCAATTAAAAATAAGTGCAGAATGAGAAGCCAGAAGCAAAAGAGAACAGAGAATAGGAATGGATGTGTGTTTGACCATCCTACAGATCTTCTACACCACTGTTATTATATTAGTGAGCAAAGCTATTAAAATAAATAGAACAACAAAAACACCTTGAAAGCCTGAGCCCCTTCACAAAATCAGGAAAACTCAATATCACTCATGGTCTGCATCCTGTAGCTGGTCCCTCCATTGACCCCCCTCTCTCCAGCCTCCTTCAGATGGACCAGCAGGTGACTCCCAAGAACACAGAGAAGGCTTGGGCTTCCCAGGACATTTAGGAAATTAGCCAGAAGAGGGTTTGGGATGTACAATTGGTTTGCTGTTATCTCAATGATACTGCAAAATATTACCCTGTTAGAATGGTCAGCTCATATACCACTGGTTATGTATGAAGGAAAAAATACATCATAAAATAAATGGCCTGATCTTGGATGAGCACCTTGACAAGGGTGAACTGGCTGAAACCAGCTGTCACCCTCCAGTGTTCTGCAGCCTTATAGAGTGCTAGAATCATTAGGATAATTCCATACAGCATGGGAGCAGCCCTATAACAACTTCCAAGTCAGTACAAACACTTTCCCAAGAACACCAGTACTAACCAGGACAAAGCAGCCCACGCTTTTGGAGGGTTTCTATTGGCTCCACATAATGTCACACCTTTTCCAAGATCCAATACAACAACTGGAACCCATGATCAGAGAATGCCTCTATAGGATGAATAAATATGCTCACTCTCTACATATATGGTGATATATATAGGGATACCCAGTGTAAATGCTGCATCCAGTCCAAATAGTGTCCTCAGGAATGCAGCTAGCCTCTTATCTGTTTTTTTTTTTTAAACACTAGCCATAATTGGCTTTACTAGGAATGCTTACTCTGGTGGTATAATGCAAGGACCCGCATCAGAAGAATATCTATAATACAATTAATGTGAGATGAATGTGTTGAATATTACAAGTAGGGAGACATTACAGTCAATCAGAAGGACAGTCATCCAGTCTTCCCTGCAATGAGCAACATATTTCTCTGTGCAAAGTTCAGGAACTCACTAGCCAGACCCTGAATCCAGTACAAGCCAATGCCTTTCAATATTATCAGTAGAGGATGTGATGCAGTATCCAGGTGCTTACACCTATAAACAGAGTTTAGAGTTAGCCACAGTAAGCTGTAGTACAGAGGACATAAATTGCTTGCAGTGTCTCATTTGCTTGATAAGTATTGTCTATAAAATAAGTGTCCGTGGGCATTCTTTGTTTCGCACATACCAAGTAAAGATCAGACTTACACTCTATAAGTAAGATAGCTCCAAGAAAGCCAATGTAGCGATTCTAAATCCATGTGTTAAAGCAGTTGATCAGAGGAAATGGTAAGATATTATTTACTGCGAAGTAACTCAAGCTAACAAAGCTGCGAGGGGAACTCTTCATTCCACATAGCAAGTAAGCATATGCATCGTGCTGATATCAAGTAAATGACGTACCCAAAAGTATTTAACCTAAATGACGGAATGATTGGTTTAGACACGAAGATGATAATGCCAGGACCTATTTACCTCCTTGTCCATAGTGATAACTGAAAGATAATAAGTCATTTAAAAATTCGAAAAAAAAGCTGGTTCCTCAAGCCAAGATGCGCAGCTTACCGGTATCGTAGACCAAGAGAGTCAGAACCGCCACTAGAGCGTATTGTTCGATAACTATCTCTGTGATGAAAAGTGGCACAAGGCTTGGATCAACGGGTTCGACGTCAGAGCGTATGGAATGCATAGTGGAACGGGTGCAAAATGTTTAACAAGCCTTCGAAAGGTCGACTCGGGAGGATGTGTCGAAACCACAGAGACATTTAAAGAAAACAGAGCCGGTCAGAAGCAAAAGCTTCGACCGAGTTATGATGCGATCCACATTCTTGATGGCGAAATGGAACTGCAGGTGAACAAGATAGCATCGATATTGCGATTCGAAGCTCGAATCCGTATCAAAGCGAGGTGAAACAGCTTATTCTTTGTGATGCGATCGGACTCAACACAGCACCAGAACTCTAGCTTCCCGGAGAGGTGTGTTCGGGGATCGCAGGAGATGACTCGTTTAGGAATAGAGGGACGGAATTATGCGCCCTCCGTATGCGGTCAAAAACGGCACTTCGATTCGCGATTTCAAGAACAGGATGGGAATAGCATGGATGGCCAGACACTCCCAGAGCTCGATAAGAAGAGCAATCGCACTGAACTGAAATGCATTCATAGCCTCGCTCGAAAACCGCATCGGAGGTCTACTTGTATGCACAGAATTTATTGCCAGAAGAACGGGGAGCACACGGACTATGCCGCTGTGTGAGATCTATCATTTGCATGAAGATGGAACAAGTGTAGGTCGAGTTCAGATGCACGAGAGACCAAAAGATATGTGGGCGCAACGTCACAACGTAGATCGAACGCATATAAGCCCGCAAACGGGGAAAGTAGACGAGCCGACCTGGTCATTGGAGATTGCAGACAAAGCCGAAACTCACAATCTCTCCAGTGAGTACTCATATGACACGTAACTTAAAGTAAGGGATCGCATACTCTGAAACGAATATCGCGATATCATCGAGCCAGAAAAGGAGCCAGGCTGATCATGCTCACTGATACACGAATCCCGGGGCGAATGGGACGATACCAAAACTCCTGCACAGGCAAGCCTATCTCCCCTGAACCTGGTGAGTAACCGAGATCGATTCCAGCATAGTTCATCAAGTCACCGAAAAGACGCGCATCTACTCGAGGGTGCGAGCGCGCCAGCATCGAGACAGCCGAATCCGATCCCAGTGAACCGACGAGTCGCTCTCCCTTGACCACGCACGCAATTAGGGCTATCTCTCGCCTGCACTTCTGGGCGGCTTCCTGGAGTGGGAAAACTTGAGGATACGATCATCAGAACCAAGATAAGTTGTATTCGTACTTTGAAGAAGGAAGATCAACATGCCGCGCGTTCCCTACGCAAGGAATCTCGACCGGCTACTCAGAAAGCAATACACCGCGAGAGCGCGCAGCAGGTCTGTATGTTGTCTGCACGACTTGAGAAATGCGAGAGGAGCGGGAGTACGCGCGGCATAAGTGCTTCGGCGTTCCAGCGCCTGGCGGTGATGAGCAAAGTCAGGGAAGATTTGGACCAACAACGCTTGCTCGACGGATGGCCGCTGTTGGCGCTAAACGGGGCGGCCCCTATAGTCCCCAAAGGCAGCGGCTTCTTTGTGCTTTCAAATAACGGCACGTACGCGCGCGCGGTTGGACTGTAAATCACCGGGCAAAACGCTCAGAGACGGCGAGAAGAGAAGCATATGTAACGAGAATGCCAATATACCTAGTTCCGCACTACGTGTTTTCCGCGCAAGCAACTGCGGCTCGCATTCCGCTGTCAGACAAGGCACTCTAGACGCGAGCGACCACCGTGTTATAGTAGAAAGAATCGTAGACCTGCAGAGCGAGCGCGTTCCCAAAACAGGGCCCGAAAGGCGATGATTTAGGTGTGGGCTGAGGATGGGCAGCGGGGGAGACCGGCAAGCGAGCTGAATAGATTGCGTGAGCTTAGAAAGGGCAAGATCTGTGAATGAATATGAGCTGATGAAGAGGGAGAAAAGAGATCGTGCGCACTTCGCGGATCTGATGAGATCCTAGATATGCCGACTTCATCCAGAAAGACGGAGATTTCGGTAAGAGATAATCACGCATCATACCAATAGTTACCACATACCGAATAAGTGCATGGAGTAGAGAGCACTACACGGCCGACGAAGTCGAGGACCACTATGCAGCATATCTATGCGAGATTTCTGCTGCGCGCGGTTGACACGCTCCGCATTCGACATGGACTTGGAAAACATATCCTGGAGGATTTGACAAGCGGACGAGTCGCGACAAGCATGCATAGACGATAAGCGGGTGTATTTGGTCGATTGAGTACATATGTCTATACAAAAGAACAGCTTGAAGACGGTGAGCGCGAGGCCGAGAAACACGAGAAACACGACGGACTCACGGATTCTAATCTTCCAGCCGGGAAGTCACCCCGTCCCCAGCCACCGGTGTCCGTTATGACCTCCATCAACGAACCGCCCGTCGACACGACGCTCGATTCCATCTCGGTCATCTGGCACGCCCAGGAAGCCTCCGCCTTGTGCAGAGACGCCAAGTCGACTTCTCCGGTACTGCGAGCTCGGCTGCCGGTGCGGAACCACCGCGCGAGCGCGCGCCGAACGGCGTCGTGGAAACTTTGGGCACGCTCTCTGCTCGCCGTCTGTCTCGTCTTCGTATACTGAAGAGACATCTTTTCTTTCTCTTGTTGCAGACCCGACGTCCACCACAAAACCCGCCGTTTCAGACACCCCCAGTGCGGCCTCTTCCACCGCGGCGCGCACCCCACTTCCCCATCTCCTAGCGCGCCGTGCCCACCTCCTCCGGCCGTTCGGACATGGATGACACGAGCGCGCACGACGTCAAGCTCGATAGGTCCAGACTCGAGCTTTTGCACATGGCCTCCTCAACAGCGAGTTAGATCTATGAGCAAGTTAGACAAGAACTGTGTGTTTCGTAGGGAGGGACTGGACGTCGTCCAAATGATGACGTCAGCACCGGTCTTTCAGCAAGCCAGCCGGAGGCGCGAGCCGAGCGCCGTGCGCTCTCTGCTATTTCTGCCCGTCGAGAAAGGAACTAGGTTCGTTTCCTTTCTTTCTTCGAGTTTGATACGCCGCTGCTGATGGGGACCATATATTTAAACTTATAGAACAGAAAATGCGATGACGTCGCGTCGACCTGTCCGCCAGGAGCTGTGCCATCGAGGGCGCCTTAGAGTTAGTCGATCTGCTTCCTTCTTCTTTCGCGTTGCTCATTTGCCATCAGATACTTATTTACGTTCTTGGTTGTTGGCGTCATGCGATCAGGCGATTGTACACGGGACGGACGGTCTTCTCAGAAAGCAGCGTGTCGACAGCCTTGACCGGGAAAGACGCTTTGGCACAGCAACGTGCGTATTTATTTCTTGCTTTCGAGAAAAGCAAGCTAATTGAAACGATCATTTGTTCAGTTAACTACAATGGGTGGATAGGCCAGCCACCGAGCAGCCTCATAGGCGAAGGCCTGGGTGGAGACACGGTGTGATGTTAACACAGTGCGTGCGCCTTTCTTCGTTTCTCCTCCATCTCTTTGATATGATTTCCTCGCCATCTTCAACAGCGGAGCGAAGCTCGAGCAATATTCCTTTCGCTCTATTTCCACATATTTGCTTCGTTCCTGTCGCTAGCGAGACCGTGTTTCTCGATCGCTCCGACAGCAACCTCAATACTCTCCTTCTGCAAAACATCGTCCGATGCGGGCAGCAGGAAAGGTAGTTGCGTCTCGGACACGAAGATGAAAGACAACGACGCGTATTTGGACGTGCAGCTCGCGGCGCGTGCATACCTGCCAGAGCGCGTCGCGGGCGCGCTTGGCGCAATCCTGCTTGAGCACCTCGTATCTCCTTTCCACTCCAGCCTCTGAATCAGTGTTGCACTTCAGCAGCTGTGGGCGTGACAGGCGCAGACGCCATCGACGCGCAGCTCGTCCCTGCCTCAACCGCCCCGTCTGTCCAGGCCTCCGAGCCTCGGTTAGTCGCATCCGACACGCGCATAAGCGTCGACGATGCATGGACGACAGCACAGAGCCTCCAGGACGATTTATTCAGCACTGCTGACTCCGCTACGGCGCATCGCGCGCGAGCCGAACAGCGTTGCGGAATATTTAGGTGGGCACCCTGCTGGTCTTCCGCCAAATTTCAGTGTCTATCTGGCAAAGCTTCATTTTTGTATACTGATGTCATCCCTTTCTTTCTCTTGCTGCAGACCCGACATCCTCCGCCAAACCCGCAGTCTCAGGCAATCCAACGTGCTTTTTTCCACCATGGCGCTCGCCCCGCTCCCTAGCCCCGCGCACCCCATCTCCACCACCTCTAGCAGCGAGCGCGTCCTCGCGGGTCCTGCTCCATCGCACCGAGCGGCTCACTCCCGCCGCTTTCAGTTACTCGAACACGGATGACGGCGCACCTGCAGCGGCATCAGCGGCACCCTGCCCCGGCCCCACCACGTCCCAAGGAATACGCCGCTCCCGGGCGCCGCGCGCGGTGTGCCCGCGGCGGACGGGGACCCCAGCTCCGCGACGCCGTCTGCGCTGGTGCAAGCATCTGCGAAAGGCGCGCGCGAACCGTCACTGCTGCCAAAGGACGAGCCGCTGGGAACGAGCAAGCACCTGCACTGGGTGTTGAGGATAAACACGCTGCGTGCGCGCAGAGCGTTGAGGCAGTGAGCCTCTCAAACAGTACTTTTTTTTCGCACGGGACTGATTCTACACAAACAGAAAGTAAAACGGAGTGATTACAGCCCACAGGACAGCCGTCCTCGAAACGCAAGCCGCGGAGCCGAGATTGAAATTGACGGGGAACGCGAATCGCAGCGCGTCTAGTACAGTGAGGGCTCTAGTGCGGTCATTTGCCCGAAGGCGCTGCACAGAACGTGCGAAGTGGACGCTAGCCTTGTTCGCGCCGCTCGAGCAGGCATCGCGCGCAGGGTGCGGGCTCGCGTACGAAATGTCCTCAGTTCTGGGAACGAGTACCGAGCCTCAAGACGCACATGCAAGTCGGTTCGCTTTCACTCCATTCCTGTTTCTCGCCGTCCTTGGCGCCATGTCGGTCGTGCTGGTGAGCCAGCACGGCTTATCGACATTCACTGCCGGTGCACTGATTAAGCATGGCAAGCCGGATGAGCAAACATGTGCGGTGTTGATGTATTAGGGTAACCACATCTATCTGTAAAGTTTTGACATATAAATTTCTAAAGGGGGATGATCACACTAAGCTTGGATCTGGTATTTCTTCACACAGCGAAGATTCTTTACATTGCAATGACAATGACAATTAAATAAGGGAAGAATAAGAAGCAAAAAAAAAAAAAAAAAAAAAGAATAGGAGTGGATGTGTGTTTGACCGTCCTACAGAGCTTCTGCTCGATTGTTATTTTATTAGTCAGCAAAGCCATTACAATAAATATAATAACAAAAGCACCTTGAAATTCCCTTCACAAATCAGGAAAACTCAATGTTGCTCATGGTTCGCATCCTGTAGCTGGTCCCTCCATTGGCTCCCCTCTCTCCAGCCTCCTTCAGATGGACCAACAGGCGACTCCCAAGGACACAGAGAAGGCTCGGATTTCCCAGAACATTTAGGAGTTCAGCCAGAAGAGCATTTGGGATGTACAACTGGTCTGCAACTATCTGCATAACACTGCAAAATATGACCCTGTTATAATGGTCAGCTCATATACCACTACTTATGCATGAAGGGAAAATACATAATGAAATAAATGGCCTGATCTTGGATCAGCACCTTGACAAGAGTGAACTGGCTGAAGCCAGCTGTCTCTCTCCAGTGTTCTGCAGCCTTATAGAGTGATAGAACCATCAGAATAACTGCATACACCATTGGAGCAGCCCTGTTTCAACTTTCAAGTCAGTCAGAGCACTTTCCTAAGAACACCAGTACTAACCAGGATAAAGCATCCCATACATTTGGAGGACCTCTATTAGTTCCACATGATGTTACACCTTTTGCAAGTTCCTTTACAATAACTGAAACCCATTATTAGAAACTACTGCTGTAGGATGAATGAAATTTCTTACTCTCTTCATAAATGGTGTCATATATAATGACACCCAGCGTAAATGCTGCCTCAAGTCCAAATAGAGTCCTCAGGCATGCAGCCAGCCTCTTATCTGTTGTTTATTAGACATTAGAAGTGATTGGTAGTATTAGGACTGCTCACCCTGGTGGTACAGTGCATGGACCCGCATCAGAAGAATATCTTTCAGACAATTAGTGTAGGATAAACATGCAGAATATAATAATTTGGGAAACATTACAGTCAATCAAAAGGACAGTCATCAAGTCTTCCCTGCAATGAGCAAGACATTGTTCTGTGCAAAGTTCAGAAACTCACTAGCCAGTTCCTGAAACCAGAAAGTGCTGAGGCCTTTTAATCTTATCAGTAGAGACTGGAATGTAGTATCTGGGTGCTTACACCTATAAATGGAATTTAGAGTTAGCCACAGTAAGTTGCAGTACAATGATCAGAAATTGCTTGCAATGTTTCATTTGCTTGAAGAGTATTATCTATAAAAGCAGTGTCAGTGGGCATTCTTTGCTTTGGTGCATGCCCAGTAAAGATTTTACTTACACACTATAGCTGAGATACTCCCGAAAATCCCAATATAGCGATTCTGTGATATGTAAGAGCAATTTATCAGAAGAAACTGTAAAATATTATTTACTGAAAAGTAAACCAAGCTAACAAAGCTGCTAGGAGAGCTCTTCATTCCGCGTGGTAAGTAAGTATATGCCTGGTGCTAATTTCAAATAAATGACAAACCCAAAAGTATTTGGTCTAAACGATGCAATGATCAATTTCGACATGAAGATGATAATGCCAGGACCTATTTACCTCCTTGTCCATAGTGATAACTAAAAGATAATATGTCATTTGAATCCGACGGACCAACGAAGAAGCAAAACGTACACATGTCATAGACCAAGAGAGTTAGGATTGCCACTTCTGTGTAGATTGAGATATCTATCTCTGAGATGGAAATTGGAACGAGGCTCGGATCAACAGGTTCGACGTCAGATCGTATGAAGTGCATAGTGGAACGGGCCAGAAAGGTTTCAGCAAGGCTTCGAAAGGTCGACTCGGGAAGTGTGTCGAAAAAGCCCCCGACCTCAGAGACATTTAAAGCAAAGAGAGTCCGGCAAACGAACAAAAGCTCTAATAGGATCTTCGAGGCTTTAGCGAGGAGGTCGGAGATTCAGTGATGCATCCGATCGAGTCAGCGGCGTTGAATGATGGCGATACTGGTCATATACGCTAGAAGTCGCAAAGCCACCGTGATGCGACCATCGGCTTTGGGTGCTGAACTGTGCAGCATATATCTCGCAAAGAAGTGTATCTGTAACATTGACAGTGCACCGTTAACAAATAAGAGCGAAAGCCGCTAATGAAATAGTAAAAGTGCACAGTAGTACGCTGCCATGAGTCCGAGCGTTTCGGAACGTGCCGGCTTACGGAAGCCTGCGGAGATACAGCTACTGAGAGCGTGTCCTCGGATGCTGAGCTTACGAAACGGCCGATCCATTGCATCCGTCCCCAGCTATCGGCGTCCGTTATGACCTCCACCAACATCGAGCTGCCCGTCGACGCGCAGCTCGATTCCAACTCGACCGCCCGTCACGCCCAGCCAGCCTCCGCCTTGCGCAGAGCCGCCAAGATGACTTCTCCGGTACCACGAGCTCGGCTGCCCGTGCGGAACCACCGCGCGAGCGCGCGCCGAACGGCGTCTCAAAATCTTTGAAAGGTTCTCTGCTCGCCGTCTGTCTCATCTTCGTATACTGACGGACATCCCTTCCTTTCTCTTTTGCAGACCCGACGACCACCGCCAAACCCGCCGTCTCAGGAAACCTTAGTGCGGTTTCTTCCACCGCGGCACGTGCATACCTGCCATCGCGATGTTGACCATGTCTACCGTGCGCAGGCGTGTCGCGAGCAGCGACTGGAGCGCGTTGCAGGCGCGCTCGGCGCTATCCTGCGTGAGCAGCCTCGTATTTCCTTTTCCCTCTCGCCTCTGAATCGGTGTTTCTTTTCAGCAGCTCGGGCACCACAGACGCAGACGCCGTGGATGCACAGCTCGACCCCACCTCGACCTGTCCGGGCCTCCGAGCCGCGGTTGGCCGCCTCCGACACGCGCGAGAGCGTCGACAGCGCGTCGACGACCGCGTAGAGCCTCCAGAACGACTTCTCCAGCACTGCGAGCTCAGATGCCGGCGTGGGGCCACCGGGCAAGCGTGTGCCGAGCGGCGTCGCAGAACATTCGTGTGCGTCTCTTTTTGTCTTCCGCCATACTCCCACCGTCTGTCTAGCAAAACTTCATTTTCGTATCCTGACTGCATCCCTTTCTTTCTCTTGTTGCAGACCCGACGTCTAATACCAAGCCCACCGTCTCAGGCACACCCAACGTGCCCTTTTCCACAGCGGCTCCCTAGCTTCGCGCACCCCATCCCCACCACCTCCAGCAGCGAGCGCGTCCCCGCAGGTCCCGCTCCATTGCACAGAGTGGCCCATCCCCGCCGCTTTCGGTTACTTGGACACGGATGACGCGAACGCGCCTGCAGCAGCAACGGACGCCCTGCTCTTTAACACCATGTGCGCTGTTCCGGCCTCGGCCCCACTGCGTCCCCAAGGAATGCGCCGCTCCCGGGCGCCGCACGCGGTGTGCCCACGCCGTACGGGATCCCCAGCTCCACGACGCCGTCTGCGCCGGTGCAAGCATGTCACGAAGAGCGCGCGCTCACCGACGCCGCCGCCAAAGAGATGAGCCACTGGGAACGAGCACGCGCCTGCACTGGGTGTCGAAGATAGACGCTCTGTGCGCCCGCAGAGCGTTGAGTGCATGCAGCTTGTCGACGGCGGCAGCGGTGGGGAGGGGAGGGAAGAGGGAGGGCTGGGCAAAGAGGATGGTCGAGAAGGCGATGAACAACCTACACCACTGCAGGAACTGACTGGTCTCCCTGGTGCGTGCGCGTGTCTGCGCCTCGCGCGCTGTTACTGCTTCTGCAAACTTTTCTTTCGCATCCGGTATTGCCAAGGGGTTCTGTATGCTCCCGCGTAATATTCAAACGTCTGTGCTGCTCAAACTCTGCCGAGTCCTCTTTGATTATTATTGCACGTACGCACCGACTCCGCAGATCGTTCATGGAGCCGCGATTGCAAATTTCGCCGTATCTTTCAATTCGTTTTGCTTTTCTTTCGTAACTCGATACGCGTTTGTCGGTGAGCCTTTCAAACAGATTATTTAATTCGTGCGGGGGTTGATTATACACAAACAGAAAGTAAAACTGGCGTGTTTACAGCCTAATGAACAATAGTCTCCGAAGCACAAGCCGCGGAGCTGGGACTGAAACAGATGGTGAACGCGAGTCGCAGTGCGGACTCGTGTACGACAAATTCCTCAGTTCTGGTTGCCAGTACCGAGCCTCAAAGCGCAGATGGAAGTCGGCTCGCTTTCACTCCGTCTCCTCTCCTTGAGTTTCTCGCTGTCCTTAGCACCAACGGGATGTGTCGTTCGCGCTGGTGAGCCAGCACTGCCCATCGACATTCACTCCAGGTGCACTGATTAAGTATGGCAAGCCGGATGAACAAACATGCACGCTGTTGATGTATTGGGGTAATCGCATCTATCTATAACGTTTTGACATATACATTTCTAGAGGGGGACGATCACATTAAGCTTGTATCTGGTATTTCTTCGCACAGCGAAGATTCTTTACATTGGAATGGCAATTAAATAAGGGCAGAGTAAGAAGCCAAAAGCAAAAGAGAGCAAATAGAATAGGATCTTTTGGATGTGTGTTTGACCATCCTACAGGTCTTCTGCACAACTATTGTTGTATTAATCAGCAAAGCTATTAAAATAAATAGAACAACAAACCCACCTTGAAATCCTCTTCGCTAAATCAGGAAAACACAATGTTGCTCATAGTCTTCATCCTGTAGCTGGTCCCTCCATTGGCTCCTCTCTCTCCAGCTTCCTTCAGATGGACCAGCACATCAGGAAAAACCCAAAATGATATATAGTACTAGATAACAGTATATAGATAAATTAGTTTAAATAGGAAGAATACAACAATCCCCCTTTATATAAGCTATATAGCAGACTTACCCTAGTATATACTACTATATATTATAAACAGAGTACTATATAGCAGTATATAGTGCTAATATGGTGCTAATATAGCAGTATATAACAGGCCTGCTAGGTATTTTAGTTCTATGTAATCCCCTAGTTTACTATTTTCTGGCTATTTTTGTGCTATATAGTGTTATATAGATGTACATACTGGCAAAAGAGGAGGGTAGGCTGGCTTTGGGATTTGGCAAAATGAATGCAGACTGTCATAGCAATGATTTAAAGACTGTTATCATTATATAAAAATACAATAGTATCTACATTAAGCTGCATATCATGTAGCAAGGTAGAAGAGATACTGAAAAGGGAAAGAAGGGAAAAGAATAAGGGAAGAGGGAAATTAGGGGCATGAGGGTGATGAGGGTGATGAGGGTGTGTAGAACCAGAAAGGTGACTGTGAGAAAAGCAGAAGTGACCTGGAGCAGATTGTGAAGGAACCAGCTCAAGGCCAAAGCTGAGATGACTGGCAACTGGCATAGTCAGATAAAGCTGAACATAGCATATCAGCTGGCTCACCATTTTAAAGAGACATCTGCATGATGGCAAGCAGCAGCATGAAATTGAGGTCACAGAAAACTAGCAACAGCTTGCTGTTTCCTGCAGTATCCTAGGTAAAGGAGTATTAGTATGCAGGCCACCATTATGAAGTAAGGAGTGGAAATGAGGAATGCTGGTGCTGAGATTTCACCAAGCTGTATGAGAAAGTATGATCATACATTATGATGAAAAATAGGAGTGAAGAAATCATGACAATGAATTCTAGGCCAGGCTACATGCCAAAGCATGACCAAAGAATATAAGTCAGGTGACAAGTTATGTTGTCTGAAGACAATATACCCTCAACAGTCAAGCAAGTCAATAGTAGGATGACATGCAGATAGACCATGTGAGGGAAAGATAGAACATAGCACCAACAGAAACATTTCAGGATGCTATACTGGAGATGATATAGGGTAAAGGTATGAGAAGGAGAAAATGATGAAGTTCATATTTCTCCTTCTAAGCAGTCCCATAGAATAGACAATGACATTTAAAGTAGCATGGTGGACTTACTGGTACAAGGACAGAGAAATACAGCAGGAAGGAGAAATGAAAGAGGCAAAATTTTTAGTCATGTGAGATGATGGTAGTCAGAAAGAAAGAAATACAGAACCTTGATTTCGGATTTATAGAGGTAATCACATGACCTATAAACAATCCCAAATAATTCCAATTTGGGAAGGTAATTCTCAGGTATGAAAAAAAAAAATTGGCACACAGTGGGGATTGAACCTCTGTCCTCTCGAAGCCAGGTAGGCCCCGAGGGCTTTTGTTTTCAAAAAATAAAATAAAATAAAATAAATAAATAAGAGGGTAACGTTGTTCACGTTGGCTAGCACCTTCCACCGAGCAAAGCTACAAGTCAGATAGTCCAGGTGGGGAACTTCCATTTTACTCAGTGGCGGGTGCATAAAGTGCGGACACTCGAAAGCACCTGAGTCTACGGGACCCTCAATACACTTCGGGAAGTGCTCAACCAACTGAGCCATTATGGCATGAAAACTTTTGAAACTTTTCGCTCTAGGACCCATTCTCGCAGCCTCTTATTGGATTCAACTTCATTTCTGGTTTTGTGAACATATCACGTAGTAGTCAAATGTACATAGTATTTATTTGCATATGTATACAATACTACAGTTCACCTAATATCCGTACCGCCCTCATTTTCTGTGTCATCTTCATTGTGGCCTCGTTATTATGTTGGTCTCGCTCTCGTGCTACTCTCCCCGATCTCCTAAGCTCGCTTTCGCTTTCGTGCCTTTTGCGGCTCTTCAGCATCGCGAGCGGCGCGTTCCACCGGGGCGGCGGCACGTCCCACCGTCCGCCCGGTGTCGCTTCGCACGCGCCGGAGGTGGCGGCCTCGTCCGTCGTCTGCACGGCGGCACCCCAGAGCCCGACAAGCCCGTCCCATCCCGCATCGCGAGTATGCGCCGGCCGCGGACACGGAGAACGCGGAGAGCGGCGCGGTGTGCATGAGGTTGTTGTCCTTCGCAAGCTCGCCCTCGAAGACCTGGATAAGGACACCGGGCTGGTTGTCGAGAAGATTTCGGACTTCTTAGTCGGGACAGTCGCGTTGCGCTTGATGAGCGCGGTCATGACACCGCCAGCAGTCTCGATACTGAGCGAGAGCGGTGCAACTTCGATGAGGTCCTGAGTCTTCTCGGAAGTGTCACCGGTGGGGATAGTAGCCTGGACAGCAGCATAGTAAGCGGCAGTTTCGTCAGGGTTGACGGACTTGTTTGGTTTCTTACCATTGAAAAAGTCTGGGTCAAGCTTCATGATACGGGGGATACGGGTAGAACCACCGACGAGGACGATCTCATGAACGATCCCCGTGTCGATCTTCGAGTCACGGAGGACCTTCTCGACCGGCTGGAGCGTGCTATGGAAAAGGTCCTGGCAAAGCTCCTCGAAACGAGCACGGGTAAGGGAGGTGTAGAAATCGATTCCCTCGAAGAGCGAGTCGATCTCAATGGTGGTTTGCGCGGCCGAGGAGGGTACGCTTGGCGCGCTCGCAAGCTGTGCGGAGACGACGAGCATGGGGGTTGGTCCTGGCATTCAGAAAAAGTCAGCTTCGGCGCCAACTCACATTAAAAGAAGACTAGACGTACCCTTTTTGTGTGTGCATGCACACCCTGCTCTCCCAGTTGCGCACGGTCGAGGCCAGCGTGCAGCTGTACGCCGTCGCGGTGCTGTCCGCGCCGATCACCGCGCCCGTCACCCGCTCCGTGTGGATCTTCAGCACCGCGAGCAGCGTCTTCTGCCGAAGCGGCGGCGGGTCCCACACGCCCGCACCGTCCACCCGGAGCCACCTCGCGCGTGCCTCGGGGCCGGGGGTGGGCACGACGGTGTCCCAGAGCCCGACGAGCGCGTCCCAGCGCCCACCGTGAGCAAATGCGCGCCGGTCGCGGACACGGAGACCGCGGAGAGCGGCGCGGTGTGCAGGAGGTTGTTGTCCTTCGTACGCGCACGCTCGCCGTCGAAGACCTGGATAAGGACACCGGGCTGGTTGTCGGCGTATGTCGAGAAGATTTCGGACTTCTTCGTCTGCACAATTGGTCATGACACCACCGACGGTCTCGATACCGAGCGAGAGTGGGGCGACGTCGAGCGAAGTCGAATAGGAGAGCTGTAGAGTTGTGAGAGTTTCCAAGAAAAAAGAAAGAGAGTGGATGGTCGGATACATAACAGGAGCTAAAGCAACGAGAAAGAATCGAAGAGCAGAAAATTTAACAGGAGAGCATAGAAAGCCCAAGAAGAAAAGAAAAGAAATCTCAAACTGCACTTCACACTGACTACACAGCGCCACGCACTTCTTTTCCTTCTTCGGCGTCGTTTCCGCCTCCCTGCCCGCCACGGACGCGCGCGCGGCGCACCGGGCTCCTGATTCTCTCGCGACCGGGACATGAGGATGGCACCTCTGCGTTGTGAAATGTGCGATACCGTTCTCGAAGTAATGGTGCGCAACCTGCATGATGTCCGGCTCATGTTGAATAATCGCAACCTCGGGGCACTCCGCAAGCTCACGCGCGGCGTCGCGCAGACAGTCCTCTGGTACGATCGTGTCCGAGTCGACAATGAGGATGATTGCGCCGCAACTCAGCGAACGTGCGTGCGCCGCCCACGGGCGCCAGCGGTTGCCTGTCTCCTCGAAGGTCTCTTCAATCGCCGTCTGCAGCGCACGCTCTTCGAGTTTCTCGTCTTCGTCATAATCTTCCTCCTCATCCTCATCGTCTTCGTCGATGTAGTCGCCGTATACGCCCTGTTACGTCGACTGCAGGTCCACGACACTCGCTGCGAGGCTCGATTTTTCAAAGCGACGCTGAGTGAGCTTGTCTTCGAGCTCGTCCTCGAGCTTCTTTATGCACTTCTCGAGTTTCAAAGAGAGCGCGAGACCGTGGATCATGTCAGATGCCTTTTTGAGTCGACCGGCATGACGGAACCCGTCGGGATCACTCAAATGCGGCGGGCGGGCGACAAAGCTGATACCATGATTTGCGTGTGAGGAGCGGCGAACGCGAAGGAAGCGAACAAAAGAACGGATGCGTTGTCGAGCGGAGGCGAGGACAGCCGAGGATTGTTCCGCGGATGATGCGAGGTATGTGCGGGCGACTGAAATGCACCGACGCCTGCGCGAAGCGCAAGGCTGAGCGAAGACGGGCGAGAGGATGACGGCAAGGATAGCGGAAGGGCAGAGAACGTGATCAGCGAAGAGGTCCGGCAGGCCCTTTACTCGATGTGCGTGCGTGCGGCGTGGGGCGACGTCGAGGAGGAGGTCCTAAGTCTTCTCGGAAGTGTCACCGGTGAGGATAGCAGCCTGGAGTACGTAACGGCCTCGTCGGGGTTTATGGGCTTGTTAAGCTCCTTGCTGTTGAAGAAATCTGAGACGAGCTTCGCAATACAGGGGACACGGGTAGAACCACCAACCGACGAGAGCGATCTTCGAGTCACGGAGGACCTTCTCAAACGGCTCGAGCGTGCTACGGAAGAGGTCCTGGCAAAGCTCCTCGAAACGAGCACGGGTAAGGGAGGTGTAGAAATCGATGCCCTCGAAGAGCGAGTCGATCTCAATGGTGGTTCGCGCGGCCGAGGAGAGGGTGCGCTTGGCGCGCTCGCAAGCCGTGCGGAGACGACGGAGAGCACGGGGGTTGGTCGAGAGATCTGAGGTCAAAGAAAGTCAGCTTCGGCACTAACTCACATTGAAAGATCACCCAACATACTCTTTTTGTTCTAGCGTCTGAACTCCTGGACGAAGTGGTTGACCAGACGGTTGTCGAAGTCCTCATCACCCAAGTGGGTGTCACCAGCGGTAGCCTTGAGCTCGAAAATGCCCTCCTCGATGGTCAGGTGAACACATCGAAGGTTCCTCCACCGAGGTCGAAGATGAGGACATTCTTGTCGAGACCGTACGCAATGGCGGCGGCGGTCGGCTCGTCGATGATTCGGAGGACGTGGAGGCCGGCGATAACACCGGCGTCCTTAGTCGCCTGGCGCTGGGAGTCGTTGAAGTACGCCGGGACAGTGACAACGGTGTCCTCAACGATCGTGCCGAGGTAAGACTCAGCGGTCTCCTTCATCTTGGTGAGGACCATAGAAGAGATCTCCTCAGGCATCTACAAAGAAACAAGCTCGTCAGTACCGAATGCAATGGATACAATCAACCTTTAGGATAGAAGAGAGCAAAAACTCACGAATTCATTGGTCTCGCCACCGTACTCGAGCTGGACGACGGGCTTCTCGCCCTTGGAGACGATGGTGAAGGAAAAATGCTTTGTTCTGAATCTCCGCGGTGTTAGCGGTGTTCGTGGCGATCTGGTTCCTGGCGGCAACGCCGATGAGGCGCTCCTGGTCGGAGAAGGAGACATACGACGGCGTGGTGCAGTTGTCCTTGTCGTTTGCAATGATCTCCACACGGTCGTTCAGCTGCACGCCGTCCGCGCCGAACACCGTGCCCGTTACCCGTTCCGTATGGCTCTTCAGCACTGCAAGCGGCGCCTGCCGCCGAGGCGGCGCGTCCCACCCGCCCGCACTGTCTACCCAGTGCCGCTTCGCGCGCGCGTCACGGCCGAGGTTGGAGACCTCGTCCGCCGAGGGCATGGCGATGTCCCAGAGCCCGACCAGCCCGTCCTATCCCGCCGTGAGCAGGTGTGCACCGGCCACGGAGTCTGCGACCGCGGGGAGCGGCACGGTGAGCAGGTGCAGCGTCGCGACCAAGCAACTCGAGCGCTCCTGGACCAAAAACGCGGTGAGACGCGCGGTCATGTCATGCGAGGCGGCGTCCGGCGGCGTATCATGAGAGGGGGGGTTGGGGGGTTGACGCAGATGGACGTGGTTGGAGCGCGTGCCCCGGGATCGCGTGCACGTCTGGGACGCATCGCAAACGCGGGCGAGCGTGTCGTATGACGAAGTACCAGGACGCCCCCGCATTGGGCACCCGTGTCTCGGCAATTCCCGGAAGTGTTGGACGGCTTGTTGCTCGTACTTTGAAGCAAGGAAAAGGACTTACATGTATACTGTTAATACCAAACATTGCACTATTTACTACTATATACCAAAAATCTTGTGCTATATTGTAATATATACTACTGTGACCAGACTAGATAGCACTATCTTCACTATATATTTGATCCTAGTGGTGATATACCACTATATATGCAATATACTCTATATATTGCTATATAGTGTCGGTTTTAAAGTATATAGCACCATATATCACCATATATCTTTTCAATTGAGTATATAGCATTTTGGTTTTTCCTGATGCAGGTGACTCCCAAGGATGCAGAGAAGGCTTGGATTTCCCAGAACATTTAGGAGATTAGCCAGAAAAACATTTGGGATGAACAACTGGTATGCAATTATCTCCACAACACTGCAAAATATGACCCTGTTAGAATGATCAGCTCATATACCAATGGTCATGCATGAAGGAAAGCATACATAATAAAATAAATGGCCTGGTCTTGGACCAACACCTTCACAAGGGCGAACTGGTTGAAGCCAGCTGTCTCCCTCCAGTGTTCTGCAGCCTTATAGAGTGCTAGAACCATTAGGATAGTCTCATACAGCATTGGAGCAGCCCTGTTCCAACTTCCAAGTCAATCTAAGTGCTTTCCTAAGAACACCAGTACTAACCAGGATAAAGAATTCCAGACTTTTGGAGGATTTATACTGTTTTCACAAAATGTTACACCTTCGTCAAGCTCCCCTACAATGTCTAAAACCCATGGTTAGAAAACTCCACTACAGAATGAAACACAAAAACTTACACTCTTCATGTATGGGGTTATATATAATGATACCCAGCAGAAATACTGCCTCCAGTCCAAACAGAGTCCTTAGGCATGCACCCAGCCTCTTATCTGTTGTTTATTAGACATTTGAAGTGATTGGCAGTATTGGGAATGCTCACCTTGGTGGTAGAGTGCAAGGACCCTTATCAGAAGAATATCTGAAAGACAATTAGTGTAGGATGAATGTGTTGAATATCATAATCAGGGAGACATTACAGTCAATTAAAAGGATAGTCATCAAGTCTTCTCTACAATTAGCAAGATGTTTTTCTGTGCAAAGTTCAGAAACTCACTAGCCAGACCCTGAATCCAGACAAAGCCAAGGCCTTTCAATATTATCAGTAGAGACTGGAATGTAGTATCTGGGTGCTTACACCTATAAATGAAGTTTAGAGTCAGCCTCAGTAAGCTATAGTACAGCAATTAAAAATGGCTTGCAGTGATTCATTTATTTGGAGAGTATTAGCTATATAAGAAGTGTCAATGGGCATTCTTTGTCCTGATGAACTCCCAGTAAAGGTTTGACTTACACACTATGCCAGAAAGGGCTCCCAGGATCCCAATGTAGTGATTCTGAAATGTGTTAGAGTGGTTTATCAGAAGAAACTGGGAGATATTATTTACTGCAAAGTAAACAAAGCTAACAAAGCTGCAAGGAGAGCTCTTTGTTCCAAATAGCAAGTAAGTGCATGCACTGGTGTTGATATCAAATAAATGAAGTACCCAAAAGTATTTTATCTAAATGACACAATGATCAGTTTGGACATGGAGATGATAATCTCAGGTTCTATTTACCTCCTTGTCCATGGTGATAACTAAAAGATGATATGTCATTTGAATCCGACATACCAACGAAGAAGCAAAACATACACTTATCATAGACTAAGAGAGTCAGAATTGCCACTAGAGTGTATTGTTTAATGTCTATATTTGTGATGAAAAGAGGAACGAGGCTCGGATCGACAGGGTCGATGTCAGAGCGTATGGAATGCATTGTGAGATGGGTCCAAAAGACTCCAACGAAGTTGCAGGAGGTCGACTCGGGGGGACGCGTCGCAAGGCTCACGATCTCAAATACATTTAAAGTAATGAGAGCCGGTCAAGGGAAGAAAATATCTGATAGGATCTTCGGTGAGGAGGTAGGAGATTCAGTGATATATCATACCTGTCTATCGGAGTCGGCGGCGTTGAATGACGGCGATACTGATCATATACGCGAGGAGTCCCAAAGCCATCGTGATGCGATTATCGACAAATAAGAGCGAAAACCACTAAAACAATACTAAAAGCGCACAGTAGTACGCTAGCGAGACATCTATATCGGGCCATGCGGGGTCAGAAGTGCTTGATGTACACTTCCTACTAATTTCGGTCTGGAAATCAGTGTTTGTTGCGCATAGCTTCATCATTTGGCTCAGGATACAGAGCAGACAATGGGCATTTTCGGTGAAGGAAGATGTGCGAATACCGCTGGGAATGAGATAATCATATCGAATAATGATGCGCAGAAATTACAAAACATGAACGCACACGTACTCCCCGCAATTGTATGATCCGACTCAAACGTAAACGGCTCTAAATTGATTCAAGACATTCGCCAGCGAAAAAGAGATTAGAGATTACCAGACACAAGAGTGCATCGCACACTATCAAGTAACTGCACCGGGATCCTCATTGCACCGATTTACACTTAACTCAGACGTGTTGTCACGTTGAATAGTGATTGATGCTGATACAACTAAGTATTTGCGTCTGACCATCACAGTTCATCTTTGATTACCAGTCAGCTGCTTTTCCTCACTCGCGATCCGAGGAAACAGGAAGATCGGACTTACAAGGCAGGCTGTCCTTTCTAGATGCCCACAACGCATCTGCGAGTCTTTGTAGAGTTGAGGAGAAGTCTGTGCAAGGCAAGAAAACACGAAAACGCACTGTATCGAACACATGCAGTGCGCTGGAGCACGGGTGCGTAGATCTGCGGCTAGATGGGCTTTTGCGTCGGAAAGTTTAATCGAGGCATAGAGGCGAGTGCTCTGTTTGCACTCGTCGAAGATGGCGGGGTATTCAGATATATGTATGTCTTGTTTCAGCGAGAACACAGCCGAGCAGATGCTTGCGGCAGCGTCCTGGATGAGCCAAGAAAACACAATGAGGCCAAGGGCTCAGAGTCGGGTCACGATAGCAAAATAGAAGTCCTGTACAAAAGAGATGCACGACGCGATATGATGAAACAGCAGAAAGCAGTGATAACTCAGAAAGATATTTAACACACAGCACGCGAAGCATAGCATATCCGGCAGGCAGCTGTAGGTGTCAAAGTTTCTCCGACGTCAGGTAGAGCAGGAGTTACTATCAACGAAGATGCGAGAGACCCCAAGAGGTTCAGTGAAGCACACGAAGCTGGGCGAAACATTGGCTCAAGGAAGACATTCGAGTATGAAGTCATCCCGTCCCCAGCTGTCGGCGTCCGTTATGACCTCCATCAACATCGACCCGCTCGTCGCCTCCCTCGCCGACGTTCACCGTCTCGCCTCCACCGCGCCTGCCAAACCGGACCTGCTCGGCGGCGCCGACAGCGCCGACTTCGACACGCCGCGCGCGTACCTGCCGAGCGCGTCGCGGGCGCGCGCTCGGCGTTGTCCTGCGTGAGTAGCTGTGTATTTCCTCTCCCATCTCGCCCTGACTTGGTGTTGTGGTTCAGTAGCTGCGGGCACGATAGATGCAAACGCCGTCGACACGCAGCTCGATTCCATCTCGGCCGGCTGGCACGCCCAGACAGCCTCCGCCGTGCGCAGAGCCGCGAAGACGACTTCTCCGGTACCGCGAGCTCGGCTGCCGGTGCGGAATCACTGGGCGAGCGCGCGCCGAACGGCGGCGCAGAAACTTTGCGTGCGTTCTCTGCTCGCCGTCTGTCTCATCTTCATATACTGACGACATCCCTTCATTTCTCTTGTTGCAGACCTGACGTCCACGGCTAAACCCGCCATCTCAGATACCCCCTAGTGCCTTCCACCGCGGCGCGCACCCCAGCTCTGAGTGCGCCGTGCCCACTGCATCCGGCCGTTCGGACACGAATGACGCGAGCGCGCCTGCAGCTGCAGCAGCAACAGCTGCCATCGCCGCTCCGCTCCCCGGAATAGAGCACGCCATTCACCCCGCTGCCAGCACCGGCCCCGCCACGTCCTCCGGTGAGCGTGCAAAATGCGCTGTGTCCACGGCGGACGGGGGCTCCGGCTCTGCGACGCCGTCTAAGCTAGCGTTTACGGAGCTCAGCTGACGGAGCTCTCAGCCGATTACCGCCTGGACTCCCAAATGCTGCCGCGTCCAGCGGCCCGCCTTGCTCATCCCGTCTGAGCCCAGAGAAATGCACACAGGAACAGAAACCGACGGGGGCGTCTACGTGAAAAGTTAATGCACACCTAGAAAACGAAGGACGTACGGTGAGAGCAACCTCCTCCCAGCGACTTTCCCCCCGCTTCGTATTTCTCACAGCGGGCGACAGATAGAACTCCTAGCTGGGCGGATAGGTCTTCTCATCCGACTCCGAGTTCTCTTGGACCAAACTGCGTCGTCTCTACCCGCACGGCGCACTTGCTGCGTCTCCACCTCCCGCACGCCATGCACGACGTTCCCAACCTGAATCTTCTGCACACAGCCTCCCCAGCAGCGAGTTCGATCTATGAGCGAGTCAGACTAGCTGTGTGTATTTCGTAGGATGAGCTGGGGCGGACGTCGTCGTCGTTCAAGCGATGACGTCAGCACCGGTCTTTCAGCTCGTACAGTAACTCAAGCCAGGCGCGGACCGCGAGCTCGGCTGCCGGGCGCGAGCGTGCCGAGCGTATTTGGCTCCGCTTTCTGCTCGCTTCCGTTATTTCTCCCGCTTCGGAGCAGCTGGCAGCGCGATGCATGGGAGGTGAATGTACTTGAGAAAGGAGCTAGCGAGCGACCCTTTTCTTCGAGATGCCGCTGCTGATGGAGACTTGTTGGCTATTGGTGTCATTCGACCAGGTGGTTTTACATGTACACCGGACGGATGGTCCTCTCAGAAAGCAGCGTGTCAGCAGCCTTGACCGGGCAAGTCGCTTTGGCGCAGCAACGTACGAGTTTTATTTTCTCGCTCTCGAGCAAAGCAGGCTAGCTGAAGGGTCATTTGTTTAGTTAGCTACAATGGCCAGCCGCCGATTCTCATTTCGAATACACAAAAGCACATCGCGGCGAAGGTCTGGGTCACGGTGCGTGCGCCTGTCCTCCTTTCTCCCGCATCTCTTTGATATAATTTACTCGCTATCTTCGGTAACATCGCGAAGCCCGAGCAATTCTCCTTTCGCTCTATTTCCACATCTTCGCTTCGTTCCTGTCGTTAGCGAGACCGTACCTCTCAATCGCTCCGACAGCAGCAACCCCCATCGCTGCGGCCACTCGCATTCTGTTAAACATCACCCAATGCGGGAAGCAGGAAAGGTAGACGCGTGCTCGAGACGAAGGTGAAAGACAAGGACCCATATTTGGACGTCTAGCGCGCGGCTCGCGCATACCTGCCCGGGCACGTCGCGGGCGCGTTCTGCGCTATCCTGCGTGAGCAGCCTCGTATTTCCTTTACTCTCTCGCACTGAATCGGTGTTGTATTTCAGCAGCTGTGGGCACGATTGATGCAGACGCAGCTCGATGCCGCCTCAACCACCCGGCCTGTCCAGGCCGCCGAGCCGCGGTTGGCCGCCTCCGACACGTGCACGAGCGCCGACAATGCGTCGACGATCGCACAGAGCCTCCAAATTGACTTATCCAACACCGCGAGCTCGCTTGCCGGCGTGGGGCGGCCGGGCGCGCGCAGCCGAGCGGCGTCGCAGAACATTTGGGTGCGTCTCTGCTTTTCTTCCACCAAACTCCTGCGTCTGTCTAGAGCTTCACTTTCGTGTCCCGATGGCATCCCTTTCTTTCCCTTGTTGCAGATCCGACATCCACCTCCAAACCCGCTATCTCAAGCACACCCAACGTGCCCCTTTCCACTGCGGCGCGCGCCCCGCTCCCTATCCCCGCGCTCCCCATCCCCACCACCTCCAGCAGCGCGCGCGTCCCCGAGGGTCCCGCTCCATCGTGCCGAGCGGCCCATCCCCGCCGCTTTCGGTTACTCGGACACGGATGATGCGAGCGTGCCTCCAGCAGCAACAGCCGCCCCCGCTCCCCGTACCATAGTGCGCCGTTCCGGCCCCAGCACAACCACGTCCCCAAGGAGTGCGCCGCTCCCGGGCGCCGCGCGCGGTGTGCCCGCGGCGGACGGGTGGACACCAACTCCGCGCCGCCGTCTGCGCCGGTGTAAGCATTCACGAAGAGCGCGCGCGCGCTGACGCCGCCGCCAAAGGATGAGCCGCGCTGGAAACGAGCAAGAACCTGCACTGGGTGTTGAGGATAAACGCCCTGCGGGAACGCAGAGCGTTGAGCTGGTGAGCCTTAGACAGAACATTCTTTCGCGCGTGGATTGATTGTAGACAAACAGAAAGCAAAACGGGAGTAATTAAAGCCCACAGAACAATATTCTCCGAAACACAAGCCGTGTAGCCGGGTGTAGCAGCACGTCTAGCACAATGAGGGCGCTAGTGCGGTCGGAGCGCACGCACACAGTCGAGGTCAGCGCAAGAAGGGAACTGTGTCAGCGTCCCTGCGCAGATCTGATCAGAAATTACATTTTCCCAAAGGCGCTGCACAGAACGTGCGAAGTAGACGTTGGTACTTGCGCCGCTCGAGCAGGCATCGCGCGCAGGGTGCGGACTCGTGTACGAAGCTTTCTTAGTTCTGACTGCAAACCGAGCCTCAAGACGCACATACAAGTCAGTTCGCTTTTACTCCGCCTTCTCTCCTTGTGTTTCTCGCCGTCCTTGGCACCAGCGGGATGTGTCGGTCGCGCTGGTGAGCCACCACGGGCCTTCGACATTCGTTGCCGGTGCACTGTGGCAAGCCGGATGGGTAATACATGCACACTGTTGGTGTATTGGGGTAACCACATATATCTATCACATTTTGACATAAATTTCTATAGGGGGACGAACGCACTGAGCTCATAGGTATAAACAAACTGGTATTTCTTCGCACAGCGAAAATACTTTATATTGCAACGACGACTAAATAAGGGCAGAATAAGAAACCAAAAGCAAAAATCACAAGTAGAATAGGAGTGGTTCTATGTTTGACCATCTCCTGCACGATTGCTATTTTATTAATCAGAAAAGCTAATAAAAAAATAGAACAACAAAAGCACCTCTGTTTTCCTTCTCAAAATCAGGAAAACTCGATGTTGCTCATGGTCCTTATCCTGTAGCTGGTCCCTCCATTGGCTCCCCTCTCACCAGCTTCCTTCAGATGGACAAGTAGGTGACTTCCAAGGACACAGAGAAGGCTCGGACTTCCCAGAACATTTAACAGATTAGCCAGAAGAACATTTGGGATGAACAACTGGAATGAGATTATCTGCATAACACTGCACAATATGACCCTGTCAGAGTGGTCAGCTCGTATCCGACTGGTTATGCATGAGTGACAACATACATAATAAAATAAATGGCCTGGTCTTGGATCAGCACCTTGACGAGAGTGAACTGGCTGAAGCCAGCTGTCTCCCTCCAGTGTTCTGCAGCCTTATAGAGTGCTAGAACCATTAAGATAATCTCATACAGCATTGGAGCAGCCCTGTTCCAACTTCTGAGTCAGTCCAAATGTTTTCCCAAGAACATCAGTACAAACCAGGACAAAGCACCCCACACTTTGGGGGGGTTTTCAATGGTTCCACAGACCATTACACTTTCTGCAAGCTGCATTACAACAACTGGAACCCATAATTAGAAAGTGCCATTATAGGATGTATAGATATGCTTACTCTCATCATATATGCTGCCGTATATAAGGAGAGCCAACAGAAATGCTGCATCCAGTCCAAATAAAGTCCTAAGGCATATAGCTAGCCTCTTATCTGCTGTTCATCAGATACCAGCAGTGATTGGTAGTATTTGGAATGCTCACAGTGGTGGTATAGCGCAAGGACCCTTATCAGAAGAATATCTGTAATAAAATTAGTGTGGGATGAATTTATTGAATATCCTAAGTAGGAAGACATTACAGTCAATCAAAAGGACAGTCATCCAGTCTTCCCTGCAATGAGAAAGATATTATTCTGTGAAAAAAATTCAAGAAACTCACTGGCCAGACTCTCAATCCAGAAAAAGCCGAGGCCTTTCAATATTATCAGTAGAAACCAGAATGTAGTGTCTGGGAACTTACACCTATAATTGAAGTTTAGAGTCAGCTGCAGTAAACTATAGAGCAGGGATTGAAAATTGCTTGCAGTGTTTCATCTGCTTGAAAGGTATTATCTATAAAAGAAGTGTCAGCGGACATTCTTTGTTTTGGTGCATACCCAGTAAAGATCTGACTTACATACTATAAATGAGATAGCTCCAAGAATTCCAATATAGCGATTCTGAAACCATTTGTTAAAACAGCTTGCCAGAGGAAACTGTAAGATATTATTTACTGCGAAGTAGAACAAGCTAACAAAGCTGCGAGGAGAGCTCTTTGTTCCGCATGGCAAGTAAGTATATGCATGGGGCTACTATTGAAGTAATGACGAACCCAGAAGTATTTTATCTAAATGACGCAATGATCAGTTTGGACATGAAGATGATAATGCCAGCCCCTATTTACCTCCTTGTCCATGGTGGTAACTAAAAGATTACATGTCATTTGAATCCCACATACCAACGAAGAAGCAAAATGTACATGTGTCATAGACCAAGAGAGTTAGAATTGCCATTTGTGTGTATTGTGCGATATCTGTTTCTGTGATGTAAAGTGGAACGAGGCTCGGATCAACAGGCTCGACGTCAGAGCGTATAGAATGCATAGTGGAACGGGTGTAGAGGATTTCAACAAGGCTTCTAAAGGTCGATTTGGGAATGTGTCGAAAAAGCCCCCGACCTCAGCGACATTTAAAGCGAAGAGAGCGAGGCAAAAGAACAACCGCTCTGATAGGATCTTCGAGGTATTTTTGCTTGATCTGTACTTTTCGCGAGATACTAACGGAGTTGATGCGTTGGTAGCGGCCTCAGGCGATATAACCAGACAGAAATACAGACGAACATGATTCTACAACTCGAAGATCACACTTTGTCGCGGCGATCGAGTCATGGCGCGACCACGTTCTTGACAGGACTGCAAAAGAATAAGGTAGCATGTACATCGTGATTCGAAGCTCGAGACCGTAACAAAACGAGATGATACAGTTTATTCTTTCTCTTGAGTGAGATACGAACGGACTCAACAAGATACCGGAGCTCGAACTTCCCGGAGAGGCGTGTTCGGGATCGCCGGAGAGGACTCGCATACAGTGTTTATGAATAGAGGACGGCTTTACGCGCCCTCCGTGTGAGGGTGAAAACGTTAATTTGATCCGCGGATTCCAAAAAAGTATGTGAATAACATAGATGGCCAGGGACTCCCAGAGCTCGATAAGAAGAGCAGTCGTACTGAACTGAACACATACATAGCCTCGCTCGCAAATCGCATTGGAGGTCTACTTGTATTCACAGAAATTGTTGCCAGAAGAACGGGGAGCCCACGCGCTATGCCGCTGTGCGCAATCTATCATTTGCATGAAGATGTACCAAATATCGATCAAGTTTAGATGCACGAGAGACCAGAAGGTATGCGAACGCAACACAGACCGAATACAAATAAGCCGCAAGAGGAGAAAGTGGACGAGCCGATCTGGTCATTGCAGATTACAGACAAAGCTGAAGCTCACGATCTGTCCAGTGAGTACTCCATCTCGACCGCAGCACTCCCCAGCTCCGAGCGCGCCGTGCCCACCGCCTCCGGCCGTTCGGACACGGATGACGCGAGCGCGCCTGCAGCTGCAGCAGCATCAGTAACATCAACAGCCGCTGTCAACCCGCTCCCCGGGACCGAGCACGCCATTCCACCCATCACCGGCATCAATTTCACCGCGCCCTCCGATGAGCGTGAAAAACGCGCTGTGCCCACTGTGGTCGGGGGCCTCGGCTCTGCGACGCCGTCTATGCTAGCCTTTACGGAGCTCAGCTAACGGAGCTCGCAACCGACCGCACCACACAACGGACAGCACGGACTCCCGCATGCCGCCTTGCTGATCCCGTCCGAGCCCAGAGAAATGCACAAGGAACAGAAACCGACGGGTGCGTCCACGTGAAAAGTCAATGCACACGCACCAGAAAGATAAGGACGTACGGTAAGAACAGGCTCCTCCTCGTGCCTTTCCCTCCGCTTCGTATTGCTCACGGGCGACAGATAGAACTCTAAGTTGGACGGATAGGCCTCGTTCTCCGACCCCGAGATTCTTTGGACCAGACTGCGTCGTCTCGACCGCACGTCGCACTTGCTGCGTCCGCACTTCCGCGTGCTGTACACGACGTTAAGCTCGATATTTCCCAGCCTCGAGCTTCTCCACACGGCCTCTCAGTAGGCGCCGAGGTCGACCAATGAAGTTAGACGAGCTGTGTGTGGATGACGTCCAAGCGATGACGTCAGCACCGGTCTGGTAACTCAAGCCGGCCGCGGACAGCGAGCTCGCCTGCCGGCGCGGGGCGGCCGGGCGCGGCGAGCTGAGCGTGTTTGCTGGTCGCTTCCGTTATTTCTGCCGCTTCGGAGCAGCTGGCAGCGCGATGTGTGGGAGGTGAATGTACTCGCGATGCCGCTGCTGATGGAGTCCATATATTTGGACCTATAGAACGAGAAAATGCGATGATCGTGCAGCGTCGCGTCAACCTGTCCGACAGGAGCTGCGTCATCGAGGGCGCCTTAGAGTCAGTCGACCCGCTTCCTTCTTCTTTCGCGTTGCTCATTTTGCTATCAAATATTTATTTACTTTCTTGGTTGTTGGCGTCATTCGATCACGCGGTTGTACACGTCACGGACGGCCTTCTCAGAAAACAGCGTGTCGACAGTCTTAACGCGTAAGACGCTTGACACAGCAACGTGCGATTTTCATTTTCTCGCTCTCGACAAAAGCAAGCTGATTGAAAAAGTCTTTTGTTCAGTTGACTACATTGCGTGGAGAGACCAGCCGCAGAGCCTCAAATCGAATACACAAAAGCGCATCGCGGTGAAGGCCTGGGTGGCGACACGGTATGTGCGCTCATCTTCTCTCTTCTTCATCTCTTTGATATAACTACCTCGCTATCTTTAAAAGCAGTGTGATTCTCTCTCGAACTACTTCCTTTGTTCCTGTCGATAGCGAGACCGTGTTTCTCGATCGCTCCGACAGCAGCATTCTCCATCGCTGCGACCACTCCCCTCCTGATAAACATCGTCCGATACGGGAAGCAGGAAAGGTAGATGCGTCTTGGAGACGAAGATGAAAGACAGGGACTCATTATTGGACGTGCAGCGCGCGGCTCGCATATACCTGCCCGGACGCGCTCGGCGCTATCCTGCGTGAGCAGCCTCGCGTACCCCTTCCCTTCTCGCCTCTAAATCTGTGTTGTATCTCATCAGCTGTGGGCACGACACACGCAGACGCCGTCGAGACGCGCTCGACCCAGCCTCAACCCGGCCTGTCCAGGCCGCTGAGCCGCGGTTGTCCGCCTCCGACACGCGCATGAGCGTCGACAATGCGTCGACGATCGCACAGAGCCTCCAGGACGAATTATCCAACACCGCGAGCTCGGTAACCTGCGCGTAACGACCGAACGCGTGCAGCCGAGCGGCGTCGCAGAACATTTGGGTGCGTCTCTGTTTTTCTTCCACCATACTCCTGCGTCTGTCTAGAGCTTCATTTCCGTATCCTGACGGCATCCCTTCTTTCTCTTACTGCAGACCAGACGTCCACCGCCAATCCCGCCGTCTCAGGCACACCGAACGTGCCCCTTTCCACTGCGGCGTGCGCCACGCTCCCTAGTCACGCGCACCCCATCCCCACTACCTCCAACAGCGAGCGCGTCCCCGCGGGTCCCGCTCCATCACACAGAGCGGCCCATCCCTGCCGCTCTCGGTTACTCGGACACGGATGACACGAGCGTGCATGCAGCAGCAGCAGCAGCCCCGCTCGCCGGCGCCGGCCCCACCACGCCCCCAAGGAGTGCGCAGCTCCCGGGAGCCCCGCGCGGTGTGCCCACGACGGACGGGGGCCTCGGCTCCGCGACACCCTCTCCGCCGCTGCAAGCATTCACGAAGAGCGCGCGCCCGCCGCCGCCGCCGCCGCCGCCGCGAAAGCATGAACTGCTGGGAACAAGCGCACGCCGGTGTCGAGGATAGATGCGCTGCGGGTGCGCAGAGCGTTGAGACGGTGAGCATCTTAAACAGAGCATTTATTCCCCGCGGGGACTAATTATACACAAACAGAAACGAAAACGGGAGTAATTACAGCTCACAGGACAACCGTCTCCAAAACACAAGCCGCGGAGCCGGGACTGAAAGAGATGGGGAACGCGAGTCGCAGCGCGTCTAGCACAATGAGGGCGCTAGTGCGATCGGAGTGCACACAGTCGGCGTCAGCGCAAGAAGGGAACTGTACGGCGGCCCTGCGCAGGTCTGATCTAAAATTACATTTGTCCGAAGGCGCTGCACAGAACGTGCAACGTGGAGGCTAGTGTTCGCGACACTCGAGCAGGCATCGTATTCAGGGTACGGACTCGTGTACGAAGCTTTCTTAGTTCTGACTGCGAGTACCGAACCTCAAGACGCACATGCGAATCGGTTCGCTTTCACTCCGCCCTCCTCTACTTGTGTTTCTCGCCGTCCTTGGCGCCATCGGGATGTGTCGGTCGCTCCGGTGAGCCAGCACGGCCAATCGACATTCGCTTCCAGTGCACTATGGCAGACCGAATGTGCAATACATGTGCACTGTTGTTATATTGGGGTCTATGTTACGCTTTGACATATAAATTTCTAGAGGGAGCCGATCGCACTGAGCTCGTATGTATAAACAGACTGGTACTTCTTCGCTGTGCGAAGATTCTTTACATTGCAATGAAGGGCACAATGAAAAGCCAAAAGCAAGAGAACAATTAGAATAGGAGTGGATGTGTGCCTGACCATCCTACAGATCTTCTGCATGACTGTTATTGTATCAGTCAGCAATGCAATTAAAATAAATAGAAGAAGGAAAACACCTATGAAATCCCCTTCACAAAATCAGGAAAACTCCATATTGCTCATGGTTTTCATCCTGTAGCTGGTCCCTTCATTGGCACCTCTCTCTCCAGCTTCCTTCAGATGGACCAGCAGGTGACTCCCAAGGACACAGAGAAAGCTCGGACGTCCCAGAACATTTAGGAGATCGGCCAGAAAAACATTTGGGATGGCCAACTGGATCGCCATTATCTCCATAACACTGCAAAATATGACCCTGTTAGAAGGGTCAGCTCATATACCACTGATTATGCATGAAGGAAAAAAATACATGATGAAATATATGGCCTGATCTTGGATCAGCACCTTGACAAGGGTGTACTGGTTGAAGCCAGCTGTCTCCCTCCAGTGTTCTGCAGCTTTATAGAGTGCTAAAACCATTAGGATAACCGCATACAGCAATGGAACAGCCCTGAACCAACTTCCAAGTCAGTCCAAGTGTTTTCCCAAGAACAGCAGTGCTAACCAGGATAAAGAATCCAACACTTTTGGAGGGGTTCTATTCTCTCCACAGATTGCTACACCTTCTGCAAGCTCCCCTACAACAACTGATACCCATGATTAGAAGATTCCATTATACGATGAACTAATATCCTTACTTTCTTCATATATGTTGAGATATATAATGAGACCCAGCTTACATGCTGCTTCCAGTCCAAATAGAGTCCTCAGGCATGCAGCTAGCCTCTTATCTGTTGTTTGTTAGACATTAGAAATGATTGGAAGTATTGGGAATGCTCACCTTGGTGGTAGAGTGCAAGGACCCGCATCAGAAGAATATCTATCAGACAATTAGTGTATGATGAATGTGCAGTATAATAATTAGAGAGATATTACAGTCAATTAAAAGGATGGTCATCAAGTCTTCCCTGAAGTGAGCAAGATGTTGTTCTGTACAAATTTCAGAAACTCACTAGTCAGTTCCTGAAGCCAGAAAATGCTCAGGCCTTTCAATGTTATCAGTAGAGACTGGAATGCAGTGCCTGGGTGCTTACACCTATAAATGGAATTTAGAGTTAGTCACGGTAAGCTATAGTACAGTGGTCAGAAATGACTTGCAGTATTTCATTTGCTTGAAGAGTATTAACTGCAAAGGAAGTTTCAGTGTACATTCTTTACTTTGGTGCATACCCAATAAAGATTTTACTTACACACTATAGCTGAGATACCCTCAAAAATCCCAATATAGCGATTCTGCGATATGTTAGAACAATTTATCAGAAGAAACTGTTAAGTAGTATTTACTGCGAAGTAAATCAAGCTAACGAAGCTGCGAGGAGAGCTCTTCATTCCGGGTTTCAAGTAAGCATATGCCTGATGCTAATATCAAATAAATGACGTACCCAAAAGTATTTTATCTAAATGACGCAATGATTAGTTTAGACATGAAGATGACAATGCCAGCCCCTATTTACCTCCTTGTCCATGGTGATAACTAGAAGATAATATGTCACTTGAATCCGGCATACCAACGAAGAAGCAAAACGTACACGTGTCATAGACTAGCAGAGTTAGAAATGCCACTTGAGTGTATTGTTCGATGACTATCCCTGAGATCAAAAGTGGTACGCGGCTTGGATCGACAGACTCAACGTCAGAGCGTATTGAAAGCATAGTGAACGCGTGGAAAAGGGTTTAACAAGCCTTCGAAAGGTCAACTCGGGGAATGTATCGAAAAAGCCCCCGACCTCAGCTACACTTAAAGCAAAGACAGCCAGGCAAAAGGACGAACTTTTTGATAGAGGATATTCGAGGCATTTTTATTAATCAGTACTGCTAACGGAATTGATGCGTTGGTAGCGGCCTCAGACGATATCATCAGACAGAAATAGAGACGAACATGATTCTACAACTCGAAGATCATACTGCGTCGCAGAGATCAAGGTTCGACTGAGTTATGGTGCGACCCACATTCTTGATGGCGAGATGGAACTGCAGGAGAACAATGCAGCATCCACATCGAGATTCGAAGCTCGAGACCATATTGAAGCGAGACGGTACAGTTTATTATTTCTGCTCAATGAAATGCAAACGGACTCAACAGGACACCGGAGCTCGAACTTTCCGCCCTAAACGTTTCTGAGAATCGCCGGAGATGACTCGTATACAGTGCTTATGAGTAAAGGACAGAAGTTCGGGGATCGCCGGAGAGGACTCGTATACTTTGTTTATGAATAGAGTACGGAATTGTGCGCCCTCCGCGTGCGGAAAAAAACGGCATTTTGATTCGCGGATTTCAGGAACAGACCAGACACTCCCAGAGCTCGGTAAGAAGAGCAGTCATACTGAATCGAATATATACATAGCCTCGCTCGCAAACCGCATCGGAGGTCTACTTGCAGTCCCAGAATTTATTGCCAGAAGAACGGAGCCCACGCGCTATGCCGCTGTGCGAGATCTATCATTTTCATGACGATGTAACAAAAATAGATCGAGCTTTGATGCACGGGATACCAGAAGATATGCGAACGCAACGTCCCAGCGCAGGCTGGGAAGATAAGCCCGCAAGAGGAGAAAGTGGACGAGCCGATCTGGTCATTGCAGATTGCAGGCAAAGCCGAAACTTATGCTCACTGGTACATGAATCCCGGGGCGAATGAGACGATGCCAAAACTCCTGCACCGGTAAGTCTATCTCCCCTGATCCTGATGAATATCTGAGATCTGACAAACAGAAAATCGATTACAGCATACTTCATCAAGTCACCGAAAGACGCGCATCTGCTTGAGGGTGCGAGCACTAGAGCATCAAGACAACCGAATCCGATGCTAGTCAACCGATGAGCCGCTCTCGCTAGACCACGCGCGCAACTTGGGATATCTCCCGCCTGCACGTCAGGCGGCCTCCTAGAGCGGGGAAACTTGGGGATACGGTCGTCAGATTCAAGAAAAGCCGGATTCGTACTTTGAAGAATGAAGAAGGAAGATGGACATGCCACGCGCTCCCTGCGCAAGGAACCTCGACCGGCCGTACAAAAGCAGTTCACCGCGAGAGCGCGCGGCAGGTCTGTACGGAGTTGCATTTGTCTGTGCGGCTCGGTACTTGCGAGAGGAGCGGAAGCGAGCGCGGCATAAGAGCACTCGGCGTCTCAGCGCCTGGCGGTGATACGCAAGGTAAATGAAGATCTGGACCAATAACGCTTGCTAGATGGTTGACCGCTGTTGACGCTAGAGGCGGCGGCCCATATAGTCCCCAAAGGCAGCGGCTTCTTTGTGCTTTCAAATGATGGCACGTACGCGCGGGCGTGCTGGACTGTAAATCACCGGACAGAACGCTCAGAGACGGCGAGAAGAGAAGCATATACAACGAGAATCCCAATATACCTAGTTCCGCACTACGTGCTTTCCGCGCCCAAGCAACTGCGGCTCGCATTCCGCTGTCAGACGAAACGTTCTCGACGCGAGCGATCACCGCGTAACAGCAGGAAGAATCGATAGACCGGCAGAGCGAACGCGTTTCTAGACAGCACCCGAAAGGCACAGGTTTTGTGTGGTTTGAGGGACAGGGGCGGGCAGCGGGTGTGGCAAATGAACGAGCTGAGTGGACTGCACACTATTAGAAAGGGGCGGGAGCTGAAAATGGGCATGGCATAAAGGAGAGGGACAGGAGAAATCGTGTGCAACGCACTTTGCGGGCCTGACAAGATCCCAGGCCGATGCCCTCTCCCGGATATGCCAACACCGACTAGAAAGATTGAATATCCAGTAGGAGAAGTAATCGCGCACCGTGCCAATAGTCACTTCGCGTCCAAGCTTTGCATGTCAGGTTGTAGACTCGGAAAAGATATCCTGGAGGGAAACTTGACAAGCGAACGAGTCGCGATAAGGATGCATAATGTATCATGCATAGGCAATAAGCGGGTGTATAGGATCGATTAAGTACAGGAGTCTCTGTCGGCCGCTAAGGAACAACTTGAAGACAATGAGCGCGAGATCGAGAAAGACGCGAAAGACGACGGACTCACGTATACTAGCCTTCCAGCCTGAGCCCCGCTTCCACCTCCGCGTCTGCAAACCCGCTGCCTGCTGTCGATCGATGGCGAGAGCAAGGGATGGCGAGGTCACCGCTGTGCTGTCGGCGTCCGAGCGATCCGGAACGTGCCGGCTCACATATGGAAGCCTGCCGATGCTGACCGAGTGCTCGGCTTACGGAACGGCCGATACACCGTATCATCTGATTCAGCGTCCGCTGTCATCGACCCGCCCGTCACTTCCCTCGCCGACACTCACCGCCTCGCCTACACCGCGCCTCCTACACCATGCCTGCTCTGCGGCGCCGACAGCGGCGGCTTCGAGATGCCGCGAGCGTAACTGCCTGCGACGCTCGGCGTTGTCCTGGTGAGTAGCTGTGTATTCTCTCTCCCCGTCTCATTGCGGCTCAGCAACTGCGGGGACAGATGCACAACGCCGTCAACGCGCGGCTCGATTCCATCTCGACCGCTCGACATGACAGCCTCCGCCGTGTACAGAGCCGCCAATACGACTTCACCTGCACCGCGAGCTCGGTTGCCGGTGCGGAACCACCACCGGCGAGCGCGCGCCGAATGACGTCGCCGAATATTTGTGTGCGCTCTTTGCTCACCGTCTGTCTCATCTTCGTATACTAACGGACATTCCTTCCTTTCTCTTGTTGTAGACCCGACGTCAGGGTTACCCGCGCGCCGTGCACGACGTCAAGCTCAATAGGGTCCCAGCCTGGAGCTTATCCGCATGGGCCTTCTCAACAAGCGGCAACCTCGATCAAAGGGCGAGTCAGACCAGCTAGGACTGGACGTCGTCATCGTCCAAGCGATAGCGTCAGCACCGGTCTAACTCAAGCCAGCCGGGCGCGCGCGCGTGCGCGTGTCTGCGCACTTTTACTGCTTCTGCAAACTTTTCTTTCGCATCTGGTATTGCCAAGATTCGGTATGCTCTCGCGTAATATCCAAACGTCTGTGCTGCTCAAACTCTGCCGAGTCCTCTTTGATCATTATTGCATGTACGGACCGACTCCACAGCTCGCTCATGGAGCCACGATTGCAAGTTTTGTCGTATCTTTCCATTATTTTTGCTTTGTTTCGCAACTCCACACACGATCTCGGTGCGTCAGCGCAAGAAGGGAACTGTGCCAGCACCCCTGCGCAGGTCTGATCTGAAATTACACTTGCCCGAAAGCGCTGCACAGAACGTGCGAAGTGGACGCTAGTGTTCGCGCCTCTCGGGCAGGCATCGCGCACAGGGTGTGGGCTCGTGTACGAACATTCCTTAGTTCTGGCTGCAAGTACCGAGTGTCAAGACGCACATGCAAGCCGGTTCGCTTTCACTCCGCCTCCTTTCTTTGTGATTCTTGCCGTCCTTAGCCCCAACAGGATGTGTCGGTCGCGCTGGTGAGCCAGCACAGCCCGTCGACATTCGCTCCCGGAACACTTTGACAAGCCGAATGAGCAATACATGCGCACTGTTGATGTATTGGGGTCTATGTTACGTTTTGACATATAAATTTCTGGAGGAGACAATCGCAGTGAGCTTGTATGCATAAACAAACTGGTATTTCTTCGCATAGCGAATATGCTCTACACTGCAATGGCAATTAAATAAGGCAGAATGATAGCCGAATGGGCAATACATGCACATTGTTGGTGTATTGGGGTAACCACATATATTACGATTCCTGACGTAAGGAAGGATCGTCCTTTCTACATCCTCGTTTTCACCGCCGTGGCTGTGCACGCTTGTCACGGTCACGATTACAAAAAAGTGTACAAAGTTGTCGAAAAGTGTACAAACAGTGTGGGAACGTATGCCTTATAATGGTGAGTGGTCACAGCCACAGGGCATCGCCACGCGTCACAGTCTTCCTCGTGAGCTTTCCGGTTCGTATCTTCCCTCTTTTTTGTTTACTCTTACTTGTATGGTGTTTGTTTCTAATCTGCTGGGATGGCCTGTGTCTAGGCTATGTTTCAATGTGATTTTTTGTGTGCTTATGTTGTACCTAGACTTCATGAAAAATTGATTGGTTGTGCGCTCCCTGTGTGACTCCTGTTTCCACCCATGCAAACACAGAATTGAATCCTTTTTTCTATTCTATTTGGGTGCTGATCTGTATTGTCTCGACTGTATGCATCATGTCTATCTTATTGTATCAGTTTTTTCAATGTTGTCTGATAGTAATTAACTGTGTTTATTCAATACTACCCTATCACAAAATAAATGCTGCCCGAGTGTCCGCAAAACAGATGCATCTCGCAACTCTACTAGACAGCCTGCACGTGGGACAGGAGAGGACTCTAGTACGTACCTTATGCATGCCACCGCTGTCCTCCGCTGCCCTCCTGCTTACACTCTCCAGTGGGTTGTCTTCGAGTGCGGTAACAACGGAGATAGTGGGTGGGCATGCAGCGCAGCGCGCTGGTCTTGCCGTCCTCGTCCTCGAGCACTGTCGAGTTTCCCGCGAGCGCATCATTGAACAGCCGGCGCAGCGCAGGGGACAGCACGTCTGCAGCTCGCTCTGGTTGATCGAGAAGTCACCCGGGTGCTGCCGGCACTTTCCTCTGGCGTCTCATGCACGCCGGGCTCCTCGCCGACATTTGTGTATGCCTGGGACGAACTTGACACGGATACCGACGGAGCCCATGATAACGCTCAGCATGTTCTGCATGAGCATGCCCGTCTTGTCCGTGCACCCGATGCTCGTGTTCACCATTGTCTCGCAGCCGTCGAGCACGCGCACGAGCAGGTTCTCATGCGTCATGCGCTTCAACGCGGGCGTCAGACTGATGATGAGGATCTGCACGAACGCAAGCCCCTTCTGGTCCACCGAACGCACAGGGTCGCCGGTGCTCAGCTGCGTGAAGAAGCGGATGAGCAACACAACAAAGAGTAGGAGGCCTACGGTGCTCCGGAGTTTGGCGATCAGTTCAGCAAGGTTGTTCAGCTTCATCTGCAGCGGCGTGTTGTTGTTGTCCGTCCGCAGCGTTGTGAATGTAATTAAATTAGAATAGCCGCTCGCTGCAAGATTAAAAGCACGCACTTACCCATCATGATCCGCCCGTTGAAGCTCTTGATGCTGACCGCAATGACGACGTAACTGCCGGCACCCTCGAGGACCTTACTGCCGCTCACGACAAAGCAGTCCGTATGCGAGCTTACGGAACTGTCCGCCTCTCCCTTCTTGCAGGCGCCTTTTTCATTGCGTTGCTCTCGCCCGTCATGCCCGACTCGTCGCAATTGACATTGTGCCCAGTAGGGAAGATGCCATCGCAGGGGACAACCTCGCCCGGCTCCAGCAGCGCGATGTCTCCGACAACCACATCCTAAAGACGTTTTCGCAGAAAATCAACAAAAATAAAATAAAAATTATATGATTAAGTGAACATGCACCTTCACATTAATGACTTTCTCAGCACCGTTGCGGATAATCTTGACCGTGTGGTCCCCCTTCTTCTCATTCAGCTTCTTGAACTGCTTCTCATCCTGCCAGTCGTTCATCGAGCCGACAACGACGATGACGATAGCAACTATAATCGCCACGCCTTCAGACAAAAAATAAGTGATTCCTCTTACTCAAACAACAAGCCGCGCGCACCCTCAACCCAATTGACCGGCGCCTGCGTGCACGTCTGGCCGTTCCCGCACGAGAATGTCGGGTGCTGCGTGCCGAAGTCCTGGAAGAGGCCCAGCGCGAGCGAGACGACCGCGGCGATGCTCAGCAGCACGAGCACTTTGTCATTCAGCACGAGCCACATGAGCAGCAGCAGGTTCTTGCTCGCGTGCACGGGGAGCATGTTCTGCCCATACACGCGCTGGCGGTCCGCGTGCGTCGCGTGTGCCCCCGAGTCCGCGGAGAAGAATGCGGGGGCGCGAGGTCGCCGTTTCCCTTTCGACCCTTTCCCGCCACCAAGTTCCGCCCTCTTCGCGGATTGTTGATTGGACAGGCCACGCTGTGCCGAGCCCGTGGAGCAGCCCGTCGACACCGCCGAGCGCCTCGAGCACGTGCAGACTCTTCGGGTCGACAAGTCGCGAGCGCGCTGAGCTGCACAGGAAACGGGCCCATATCCGCCTCCGCACCCGGCTTGTCGCTGTCGAGCACAATCTGTCATTCCCGCTCCTCCCACTCCTTCTCCTTCCTCCCTTCTTCTGCCGCATCTGTGTCGGATTTGCCTTTCTGGCCTTTGCCATGCTTTCCCGAAGAAGAGGCATCCGCGGCGTCGAAGCTGCTGTCTCTGCCGGGAGAAGGGGAGAAGTCAGTGCGGCAATGGTGATACTCGTGGGCCGTGAATGGCCCTGGTAGCCGTCGATACTCGGGCCATGGCCCTGCCCTACGGACAGACGGGCAGAGTCAGGATTACCGATCGGGCTGGATGGCTCGCCGCCGTCGGAGCCTGCGAGTGTCGACACAAAAGAACTCTTGCGCATGTGTCCATGGTTCGGCGAGTTGGGTTAGAGGAGTGTGAGGCTCGAGAGCCCCACGTCGGGCCGGTTATCTCGCAGCGTGAGTGGAGCGGGTTTAGAGCGTCGGGGACGGCGGGGTGGTGAGGAAAGAGGAGTCGTCCCCGCGTGAGGGCGACGGGGACGGCGAGCAGGAAGGAGGTGGACCGGAGCAGTGGACGTTGAGGACGACGCACAGGTGTGCCGTGGGTATTATCACGTGCACTGTACCTTATGACGTACCACTCGCTTTGCTGAGAAGAAATAAAACGAGTAGTACGTCATAGGAATAGATGATCGGCTGGTTCGAGTGTTGTCTCTGGTCGCAACGGAGGAAAAGAGACTTTTGGTAGGTACCGACTTGTTCTCGTATTGAGTGTGGGGTTCTATGGAAATAGTAAGAAAATTGCTGCGAAAAGAATGAAAATGCGTCACTTGCTTGAATTCTCTATCGAGTCCGGGATCGCTACTGTAGATCTCTGCGAACTGCTCCGGCGTAGGCCCCGCATTTTCAATGTCCTAGCTTTATTTTACTCGCGATGATATCGAGCTAGGGATATGCGCGGGTAGACCCGGACTCGTTTGCATGGGTATGAGATTTTCAAAATGCATATCTAGACCCGTGCATAACCCGGATATGTGGGTCATTCATAACCTGTGGGTCTGGGTCAGGACCGGTATGGTGGGTGACCCACGGGACCCGTGATCCATTGGCTACGGGTGGGAACTGCTGGTTCGACTGGCAGAAGGGGTCATTAAAAGCTCAGATGGTTGGCGAGACCGGTCTATCCGCATGGCAATGGTATGCAGAGTAAGGTCCGAACGGGTCACTGCGCTGCATATCCAGACCCCACGCCCGAGGCGGTGACCCGCGCAGCGAGCTAGGGGCCCGCGACTTGGGGGCGTCCTGCACCTTCGTGGAAATGGATGGGCTCGCTCAGCGGACCCGGCTCGGGGCTGTCCGAGTCAAGCTGGCGCTGTGGCGGAGGGCCCTGACAGCGGGTCAGTTGGTCCATGAGGTTCTCCATCATTGTGCGCTTCGGATCCGTGGCGAGCGACGTCCAGGCGTCCTCGGAGTCTCGCGGTCGGGCACGAGCACGACCAGATCAGCTTTCTTTACTCCAGAAGAGGCGGCTGCGACGGTCGGTCGACACAAGGGCGTCGAAAGGCGAAATGAAATGGAACATGGACTTGCGACTCGGAGAGGGGGTTTGCTGCTGTACTTGCGGAGCCTGAGGCTGGAAGTCGCGCGGCGGCTCTTGGATATACTGTGCTTGATAAGCGTCTGCGGGGAAAGGGCCGTACGACTTGGGAGGGTAGGTAAGGCAGGGGTGCGGACTGGGGATACCCTGAGACGGGTCGCCGAAACCAGAGTTTCAGAGAGTACTGTATGAATTTTCATGAGTACAAGTGTTCCCTAGTCGATCGGACAGGGAAGCAATAAGAAAAGAGATCTTCGGCTCAAAGGGAGGATTGCAACATAAAGGATATATCGAAGCGTACGGAAGCCGCATCATACACAAAGATGAGTCGAAAAGGAAAGAAAAAACTTACCCGGACATCAACTGCTCGAGCAAAATCTTCCCCTGGACCTCGTTTCCAGACTGTATAAGCCGCGCACGCTGCTCGATGCTGGGCGGACTTGGGGGCTGGTGGGGAACGAGCGGTTGTCCCTCTACTTATATTCGCTCGGGCGAAAGCCGCCCAGGAGAGCACCACTCCTGCTCTTACTCCCGCCCTCAACGCACCCTCTCCCACTGCACTATCATCTGCACCCCACCCACGTCCAAGCCCAACTTTACCGCCATCTCTCGCACTTCCCAGTCGCCTAGTGCGCAAGCACCCTCCGCGCGCTGCCTGCTCCACCACCGCTTGCTCGCCCCGCGCAGCGCAGGTGCACGGACCGCGCGGCGGAGTCAAGCCACAGGAGCTGCAGGCGTGCGCGCGCGTGCGCTCGGCCTGCACGAGCATCTGTGGCAGCGCGGCGAGCGAACTGGTCGCGCGTTCGCGCGACGGCGGGAGAAGGCACAGGAGCGGCGGGAGGAGGAAGAGCGCGTACCGGAGGCGCTGAGCGGTGTCGTGCAGCTGGCAAGTGTAAGAAAGCCAGTCACGTCGAAAGGAGATAAAATTGATGTTCCTGTGAGCACTCACTATGATTGTTGCCGCCGCCTCCTCTCCGCCACCACCACGGGAAATCGGGACGACGTCTGCGACGGACACGAAATACGCCTCGGCACACGTGACGGCTGCTCCCGCGGATGGACCCTAAAGCTAATGGTAAGGATTTAGAAAAAGAAAAGGAATCGTAGCCTGCCATGCGCAGCAATGGCCCACTACCAAAGTCTATCACGTTTTGACATAAATTTCTAGAGGGGGACGAATGCACTGATCTCATAGATATAAACAAACTGGTATTTCTTCGCACAGCAAAAACACTTTATATTGCAATGACGACTAAATAAGGGCAGAATGCGAAGCCAAAAACAAAAAACAACAAATAGAATGGGAGTGGATGAGTGTTTGACCATCCTACACATCTATTGCACAACTGTTATTAGGCTAGTGAGGAAAGCTAGAACAGTGAAACCACCTTGAAATCCCCTTCGCAGAATCAGGAAAACTCGATGTTGCTCATGGTAGGCATCCTGTAGCTGGTCCCTCCATTGGCCCCCCTCTCTCCAGCTTCCTTCAGATGGACCAGCAGGTGACTCCCAAGGACACAGAGAAGGCTTGGACTTCCCAGAGCATTGAGGAACATAGCCAGAAGGATATTTGGGATAAATATTTGGTCTGAAACTATCTCCATAACACTGCAAAATATGACCCTGTTAGAATGGTCAGTTCATATACCACTGATTATGTATGAAGGAAAAATACATAATAAAATAAATGGCCTGATCCTGGATGAGCACCTTGACAAGGGTGAACTGGCTGAAGCCAGCTGTTTCTCTCCAGTGTTCTGCAGCTTTATAGAGTGCTAGAATCATTAGGATGATCCCATACAGCATTGGAGCAGCCCTGTTCCAACTTAAATCAGTCCAAGTACCTTCACAAGAACCCCAGTACTAACCAAGTTAAAGCACCCCACACTTTTGGAGGGTTTCTATTGGCTCCACATAATGTCACATCTTTTGCAAGCTCCAATACAATGACTGAGACCCATTTTCAGTGAATGCCACTATATGGTGAACAAATTCTCTTACTCTCTTGATAAATGTTGCTATATATAAGGAAACTCAGTGTAAACATTGCCTCCAGTCCAAATAGAGTTCTCAGACATGCAGCTAGCCTTTTATCTGTTGCTTATTCAACACTAGCAGTAATTGGAAGTATAAGGAAGGCCCACTCTGGTGGTGCAGTGCAAGGACCCTTATCAGAAGAATATCTGTCAGACAATTAGTATGGGATGAATGTGTTGGATATTATAATTAGGGAAACTTACAGTCAAGTAAAAGAATAGTCATCCAGTCTTCCCTCCAATGAGCATGATGATTTTCTGTGCAAATTTCAGAAACTCACTAGCCAGACTCTGAATCCAGATAAAGCCTTGGCCTTTCAAAATTATCAGTAGAGACTGGAATGTAGTATCTGAGTGCTTACATCTATAAGTGAAGTTTAGAGTTAGCCACAATAAGTTATAGGACAGTAGGCAGAAAAGGCTTGCAGTGTTTCATTTGCTTGAAAAGTACCATCTATAAAAGAAGTGTCAGCGGACATTCCTTTTATGGTCCATTCCCGGTAGAGATTTGACTTACACACTATACCAGAAATGGCTCCAAGAATCCCAATGTAGCGATTCTGGAATGTGTTAGAGCCAGTCATCAAGAGAAAGCGTAAAATATCATTTACTGCGAAGTAAATCAAGCTAACAAAGCTGCGAGGAGAGTTCTTTGTTCCACATAGCAGGTAAGTGTATGCCTCGCGCTAATATCAAGCAAATGATGTACCCAAAAGTATTTAATCTAAATGAAACAATGATTAGTTTCGACACGAAGACGATAATGCCAGGCCCTATTCACCTCCTTGTCCATTGTGATAACTAGAGATAAACATGTCATTAAACTTTGTAACAACTGGTATGTGACATGTCAACCAAGATGCAAAACTTACTCGTGTCGTAGACCAAGAGAGTTAGAATTGCCACTCCAGTGTAGAGTGCGGTATCTATTCCTGAGATGAGAATTGGCACAAGGCTTGGATCAACAGGCTCGACGTCAGAGCGTATAGAATGCATAGTGGAACGGGTGCAAAAGATTTCAACGAAGTTTCGAAAGGTCTATCGGGGAATGTGTCGAGAAAGTCCGCGTCCTCAGCGACATTTAAAGCAAACAGAGCCAGGCAAAAGAACAAACGCTCTGATAGAATCTTCGAGGCCATGGTGAGGAGGTCGGAGATTCAGTGATACATCATACCTGTCGATCGGAATCAGTGGTATTGAATGACGGTGATACTGATCATATACACGAGGAGTCGCAAAGCCATCGTGATGCGACCATTGAAGGGCTTTGGGTACCAAACTGTGCGGCATATATCTCCGCAAAGATATGTCTCCGCAACATTGACAGCGTATCGTTAACAATCATGAGCGAAAGCCGCTAAAGAAATGCTAAAAGCGTGGAGAAGTACGCTGGCGAAACATCTGTCATGCGTGTCAGAAGTGCTTGATGGCCACTTCCTACTAACTCCGGTCTGGAAATCAACGTCTGTTGCGCATAGCTTCATCGTTTGGCTCAGGTTATAAAGAGCAGTCAACGGGACTTTTTCGGTAAAGGAAGATGTGCGAATACCGCTGGGAATGAGATGATCATATCAAATAATGTTGCGCAGAAATCATAAGATATGAAACGCACGCGTACTCCCCTCGATTGTGTGATCCGACTCAAATGTAAGCGGTTTTAGATAGACTCGTGAGATTCGCCAGCGGAAAAGAGAAGACAGGTTACCAGATACGAAATAGTACACTGGGATCCTCACTGCACCGATTTATGCTTAACTCAGACAAGTTGAGACGTTGAAGACTGATGCTGATACAACAGAATTTTTGCGTTTGACGATTGCAGTTCATCTTTGATTACCAGTCAGCTGCTTTCCTTTACTCGCGATCAAACGAAACAGGGAGATCGGACTTACAAGGCGGGCTGTCCTTTCTAGTTGATGCCCACAGCGCATCTGCGAGCCTTTGTAGCTTCAAGAAGGCGTCCTCCCGGATACCCATATGTAAATTGACGATATTGCAAGTAACAGGAGGATCAAGCATGAGGTGAGGAGAAGTCCGTGCAAGGTAAGAAAACACGAAAACGCCTTGTATTGAACGCGTATCCAACGATGCGGCGCGCTGGAGCACGTGTACGTAAATCTGCGGCTGGATGGGCTTTGGCATCGGGGAATTTAGAACGAGGCATAGAGGCGAGTGCGGTATTCAGATATGTATGTCTTGCTTCAGCGAGAATGCAGTCGAGCAAATGTTTGCGGCAGCGTCCTGGATTGGCCAAGGAAAAAACAATGAGGTAGACGAGTTGCGTGTCAGGCCAAGGGCTCAGAGTCGGGCCACGATAGCGAAAGAGAAGTCTTGTACAAACGAGACGCACGATGCAATATGATGAAACAGCAGAAAACAGTGATTCCTCAGAAAGATATTTAACACACAGCAGGCGAAGCATAGCATATCCGGCAGTGACAGAAAGGTAGCTGTAGGCGTCAACGTTTCGCCGATGAGTTTCCTGCCAGTAAATGACTGTGCGACTGTGATCGACATGGGTAGAGCAGGAGTTCCTATCAGCGAAGATGCGAGAGAGGCCCCAAGAGGTCCAGAGAAGCATACGAAGCTGGCCGAAACGTTGGCTCAAGGCTGACAAAACGGCCGATACACCTACTGTCCGTTATGACCTACATTCGACATCGACCCGCCCGTCGACGCGCAGCTCGATTCCATCGCCCGGCACTCTCCAACTCCGAGCGCACCGTTCCCACAGCCTCCGGCTGTTCGGACACGGATGACGCGAGCGCGCTTGCAACTGCAACTGCAACAGTAACAGCAGCCGCAGCCACCAGCCCGCTCCCCGGCACCGAGCGCGCCATTCCACCCGCCACCAGTATCGACCCCGCCACGGCCTCAGATGAGCGTGAAAAACGGGATGTGCCCGCTGCGGTTGGGGGCCCCGGCTCCGCAACGCCATCTGTACCTGTGCTAGTGTTTACAAAGCTCAGCTAACGGAACTCACAGCCAACCACCGCCGTGCAACGGGCAGCCCGTATGTCCGGACGCCGCCGCGTCGTGCCCGCCGACTTGTTCATCCCATCCGAGCCCAAACAAACGCACATAGGAACAGGAGGTGGGAAGTCACACTCGCTAGCTGGAGTTCTCACCGCCCTTGTCCTAGAAAGCAAAGGACGTACGGTGAGAGCAGGATCCTCCCAGTGCTTTCCCCTCCGCTTCGTGTCTCTCACTGGTGACAAATAGGCCCTGACAGGTCCCAGCCTCAAGCTTCTCCACACGGCCTTCCAAACAGCGAGCTCATCCCGTCTGAGCCCAAAAAAAACGCGCGAGGAAAAAGAAACCGACGAGTGCGTCTACGTGAAAAGTTAATGCACACCCACGCCCTTGTTCTAGAAAGTAATGGACGTACGGCGAGAGCATCCTCATCCCAGTGCTTTCCCCTCCGCTTCGTGTTTCCCACTGGCGACAGATAGAACACCTAGTCGAGAGGCTAGGCCATGTCCTCCGACTCCGAGTTCTCTTGGCCCAAATTGCGTCGTCTCTACCCGCACTGAGTACTTGCTGCGTTTCCACCTCCCGCATGCCATGCACAACGTCAACCTCAGGATGTCCCAGACTCAACAGCGAGTTGGACCAGCTGTGTGTGTATCGTAGGATGAGCTGGGGCCGACGTCGTCTTCCTTGCGATGACGTCAGTACCGGTGACTTTCAGCCGGTAACTCAAACCAGCCGGGCGCGAGCCGAGCGCTCTCTCTTTGCTTGCCTCCGCTTCCGCCCGAGCTCTTGTGCATTCGATATGAGGCTCAGCGGCTGGTCTCTCCACCCTTTGTAGCCAACTACTAACAAAGAACCGTTTCAATTAGCTTGCTTTTCTCGAAAGCGGGAAAATAAATTTGGTACGTTGCTGCGCCAAAGCATCCTGCCCGGTCAACACGCTACCTTCTAAGAAGGCCGTCCGTCCAAGACCGCCTGGTCGAATGTCGCCAACAATCAACAAGGTAAATAAGTGTTTGATAGCAAAATGAGCAACACGAACGAAGAAGGAACTAAATCGACTAACTTTAAGGCGCCCTTGGTGGCGCAGCTCTTGTCGGACAGGTTGACGCGACGCCGCACGGTCATAGCATTCTCTTTTTCTGCAAGTCCAAAAATATGGCCTTCATCAACAACGACATCTCAGACTCGAAGAAAAGGGACGCACGCTAGCGCATCGCGGTGAAGGCTTTGGTGGCGACACGGTGCGTGCGCTCGTCTTCTTTCTCCTCCATTTCTTTGATATAATTCCCTCGCTATGTTCAACAGCAGCGCGAAGCCTGAGCGGTGCCCCTTTCGCTCTGTTTCCACATCTTCACTTCGTCCCTGTCTCAAGCGAGACCGTGTTTCTCGATCGCTCCGGTAGCAGCAACCTCCATCGCTGCGACCACTCTCCTTCTGCTAAGCATCGTCCGATGCGGGGATCAGGAAAGGTCGGTGCCTCCTGGAGACGAAGATGAAAGACAAGGACCCATATTTGCGCTCTCGGCGCTATCCTGTGTGAGCAGCCTCGTGTTTCTTTTCCCCTCTCGCTTCTTAATCGTCGTTATTATTCAGAAGCTGCGGGCACGACAGACGCAGACGCCGTCGACGCGCAGCTTGACCCAACCTCAATCGCCCGGCCTTGACAGGCCGACGAGCCGCAGTTGGCCGCCTCCGACACGCGCACGAGCGTCGACGATGCGTCGACAATCCTGCAGAACCTTCAGGACTTCTCCAGCACCGCGGACTCTGCTACTGGCGCGGTGCGCACGCGAGCCGAGTGCAGTCGCAGAATATCTGGGTGCGCTCTCTGCTCGTCTTCCACCATATTCCCGTGTCTGTCTGTCAAAGCCTCGTCTTCGTAAATTGATGCCATCCCTTTCTTTCTCATGTTGCAGACCCGACGTCCACCGCCAAACTCGCCGTCTCAGGAACACTCAACGCGCCTTTCTCCACTGCGGTGCGCGCCCCGCTCCCTAGCCCGGCGGGCCTCATCCCCACCACCTTCAACAGCTAGCGCGTCCCCGCGGGTCCCGCTCCATTGCACCGAGCGGCCCATCCCCGCCGCTCTCGGTTACACGGACACGCATGACGCGAGCGCGCCTGCAGCAGCAACAGCCGCTCCGCTCCCCGGCGCCATATGCGCCGTTCCGGCCCCGGCCCCGGCCCCACCACGTTCCCAAGGAGTGCGCCGCTCGCACGCACCGCAGCTCCGCGACGCCGTCTGCGCTGGGATGGGAGGGAAGAGGGCAGGGCAGGACATAGAGAATGGTCGAGAAGGTAATGAACAAGCTGCACTTCCGCGGAAACTGACTGGTCGCCCCTTGCCCTGCACAGAACGTGCGAAGCGGGACGCCGATGTTTGCGCCACTCGAGCGGGCATCGCACGCGCGGTGTGGACTCGTGTACGAAACATCCCCAGTTCTGGCCGCGAGTGCCGAGCCTGGAAATGCACATGAAAGTCGGTTCGCTTGCACTCCTCTCCCTGTGTTTCTCGACGTCCTTGGTGCGAACTGGATGTGTCGGTCGCGCTGGTGAGCCAGCACGGCCCATCGAAATTCGTGGCCGGAGCACTGTGGCATAATGAATGAGCAATTTATGCGCACTGTTGATGTAATGGGGTAACCGTATCTATCTATTACATTTTGACATAAATTTCTCGAGGGGGACAATCGCACTGAACTCGTATGTATAAACAAACTGGTATTTCTTTGCATAGCGAAAACTCTTTACATTGCAACGGAAATTAAATAAGGGCAGAATGAGAAGCCAAAAGCCAAAAAGAACAAATTGAATAGGAGTGGATGTATGTTTGATTGCCCTACAGATCTTCTGCATGACTAGTACTGTATTAGTCGGCAAAGCTATTTAAATAAATAGAACAATGAAAACACCTTGAAATCCACTCCACAATATCAGGAGAACTCAATATTGCTCATGGTCTTCATCCTGAAGCTGGTTCCTACATTGACCCCCCTCTTTCCTGCTTCTTTAAGATGGACCAGCAGGTGACACCCAAGGACACAGAGAAGGCTTGGATTTCCTAGAAGATTTAGGAGATAAGCCAGAAGAATATCTTGGATGTACAACTGCTCTGAAACTATCTGCATAAGACTGCAAAATATGACCCTACTAGAGTGTTTAGCTCATATACCACTGGGTATGCATGAGGGAAAACATACATAATAAAATAAATGGCCTGATCTTGGATCAGCACCTTGACAAGGGTGAATTGACTGAAGCCAGCTGTCTCCCTCCAGTGTTCTGCAGCCTTATAGAGTGCAAGAACCATTAGGATAATAGCATACAGCATTGGAGCAGCCCTGTTGCAACTTTGAAGTCAGTCCAAGTGCTTTCCCAAGGACACCAGTACCAACCATGATAAGGCACTCCATACTTTTGAAGGGTCTCTATTGGTTCCACAGACTGTTACATCTTTTGAAATCTCCCCTACAACAACTGAAACCCATGATTAGAATATTCCACTATAGGATGAACTAATATTCTTACGTTCTTCATATATGTTGCTATATATAAGGATACCCAGCCCAAATGCTGCTTCCAGTCCAAATAGAGTCCTCAGGCATGCAGCTAGCCTCTTATCTGTTGTTTGTTAGACATTAGAAATAATTGGAAGTATTGGGAATGCTCACCTTGGTGGTAGAGTGCAAGGACCCGCATCAGAAGAATATCTGTAATACAATTAGTGTGGGGTGAATGTGTTGAATATTCTAAGTAGGAAGACATTACAGTCAATTAAAATGATGATAATCCAATCTTCCCTGCAATGAGCAAGATGTTAACTTGTGCAAATATCAAAAACCCACCAGCCAGATTTGCAATCCAGAAAAAGCCGAGGCCTTTCAATATTATCAGTAGAGACTAGAATGCAGTATCTGGTGCTTACACCTATAATTGAAGTTTAAGAGTCAGAAACAGTGAACTAAAGCACAGTGATCAGGAATGGCTTACAAAGTTTCATTTGCTTGAAGGGTACTAGCTATAAAAGAAGTGTCAGTGGACATTCTTGTTTTGATACGTCTCCGTTAACATTTTGACGTACACACTATACTAGAAAGGGCTCCAATGATCCCAATGTAGCGATTCTACAACATGCTTAGAGCCATGTATCATAAAAATCTGTAAGATATAATTTACTGCGAAGTAAACAAAGCCAACAAAGCTGCAAGGAGAGCTCTTTGTTCCACATAGCAAGTGAGCATATGCCCCGTGCTAATATCAAAAAAATGATGTACCCAAAAGTATTTTATCTAAATGACGCAATGATTGGATTAGACATGAAGGTTATAATGCCAGGACTTGTTTACCTCCTTGTCCATGGTGATAACTAAAAATTAATGTCATTTAAATCCGCAAACGAACGAAGAAGAAAAACGTACACGTGTCGTAGACTAAAAGAGTTAAAATCGCCACATGAATGTATCGTTCAATGTCTATCTCTGAGATGAGAAGAGGCACAAGGCTTGGATCAACAGGCTCAACATCAGAGCGTATTAAACGCATAGTGGAATGGGTGAGAAATATTTCAACGGAGTTTCCAAAGGTCGAGTTGGGGGAACGTATCGAGAGAGGCTCACGACCTCAGAAACATTTAAAGCAGCGAGAACCGGTGAAGAAACCGAGATCTGTGATAGGATCTTCAAGGTATTTCTGTTGACCAGTACTTCGCGTGAACTGCTAACGGAGTCGATACGTTGGTAATGGCCTCAGGCGATATCACCAGACAGAAATAGAGACAAACAGGGGTTCTACAACTCGAAGACCATATCGCATCGCGGTGATTGAGATACTCACATCTTTGATCGAGTTAAGATGCGAGCCATGATCCTGATGTTGATATATAATTGCAGAGGAACAAGGTACCATCTGCATCGTAATAAGAAGCTCGAGACCATATCAAAGTAAGACGCTACAATTTATTCTTCTTGCGCAGACTGAGATGCGAAAGCGACTCGACAGGACATCGAGACAAGACTACCCAGAGATCCGCGCCCTCAGAGCAGTTGAGACGCGTGCGGTGGTCTTTGGCAAGGACTCGTATGCGACATTTATGAATAGAGAGCGGCCTACCATGCCCTTGGTGTACAGACAAAATGTCTCATCTACCGGCTCCCGCACGAAACCGCTGTGCCAAGCCCATCCTCGAAATGAGCGAATGTAACGAGTATAGATTGAATTCAGTTGCACGGGTGATCAGAGGACATGGAAACGCGGCGACCCAACGCGGGCTTACTCTGAATAACGAGTATCGCGACAGCATCGAGCCAGATAGGGAACCAAATCGAATATGCCCTAGAATCCCAAGACGAACAGGACAATAGCTAAGTTTATTCCTCGCAAGCAACAACGGAACCCACTGCCCTCATGGACCAGGAGGATGTCCGAAACTTGACAGACAGAAAATCAAATCCAGCGTGCTTGATCAAGCCACTGAAAACACCCACATCCGCTCGAGGGTGCGAATGCATCAACACCATGCCGAATCCGATCCCAACTGACCGACAAGCCGCCCTCTCTAGACCACGCGCGCACCTCGGGCTATCTTCGCCTTCTCCCCGCACAAGAGTTTTTGTGCAACAGTTCGAGAAGCACCGCGCCGCGAGAGCGCGCAGCGCGAGTGTCAGACGTTGCGTAATGTTCATACGAGCGGAGCGACGTGCCTGCATCGCCGCGGATGGCCTTGAAGTGCCGGAAGTCTCAGCGCATGTCTGGGAGGTAATAATCAGTTAATGAAAATTTGGGCCAAGAAAACTTGCCCGCCGGAATGCACGACAGAATGACCTCTAGAGACTCGCGTGGTGTCTCTAGTCTCAGCGCCCCGCATGGCTCCCTCGGGAAGCTGGAATGAAGAGTCGAACAGCCTGCCGGAAATACACACTTCTCCACGGTCTGCAGGTCGATCCACGCTCAACTATCCGACTGACACCAGTCCATGTCAACGAAAATCAGAAAACCCCAATAGGCAAGGCACTCGCGGGGTGAACGGTTGTCCAGCGCGAGTTGACACTTGCAAGCCATAAGTCTAGTCGTGATAGCGAGAAGGAGGTCGGGCGGCGGGGGATGAGCGATGAACGAGATGGGCATGTTCGAAACGGTGCAAGAACTGCAGGATGGTGTGAAACGAAAAGCGAAGAAGAAATCATGCGCGCTACGCACCTTGAGTATCTGAAAGCCTCTCAACGATGCCTCACGTATTCTACAGCGAAGGCGAACGACGGAGAAGGCGAAACACCGACCCCAAGCGCTCAGCACTCGGCACGAGTGATGTCAGAGAGAGTCGAGCTTCGAAACACCCGTGCGTCGGCGCGCTTGTTAGCCACACGAAGATGGTATGCAGGAGCCATGCGCGCTTTGTAGACATCGACCAAGTCGTAGAGAGTCACAGAACCGGAGAAGTCACAGGAAAGCGCGTACTGTACCGGCTGGACGAGCCGGGTGCACTCTACGCGGAAGACGGTCTTGAATTCATGGGGAGCGGACGTGCTCATGAAGGGCTGTATATTCAGAGGATGGAATACAAGACGATTGCAGTTGTATAGAATCTGTGTCGACGTGCCGGGATACGAGATAATGAGCGCGCATCCAAGAAAGAGACGGATGGCGGACCTACAAATAACTATACTACTTCACCTTTTCCTTTATCTGCGCGTTTCGACTGCCGCGGTGTCAAACGATGTCGAGGGGTGCGGAAGAGATCGTGTCGTCTAACACGATGTCGTCGGTTTAGGGCCGGTCAGTATCGAAGCGAGATGCTGACATGATCTTTGATCCGGCTTTACAGAAAAACAAAAAGAGTGCAGACGCGTCTATCTGTCCTACTACGCTGCTTTGCTGTTCCGTGCAGATGCCCACTTGGCACTGTATCCGTCACTGGCCGCCGTCGTTGCGCTCGACACGGGCAGAGAGCCCATACAACTATATATTTATGTCTCGCAGCGTCCTCGATGCCGCCCTTTTCTTTTTCTTTCTTGTTTCAGGCGTCGCTGTACGCAACAGTAGCAGCAACAGAAGCAGTGCCCGCAAGCGTTGATATCAAATAATTCGTTTCAAAATAGCAGCAAGCCCAGGTACTTCAAAATCCGCTATCGACGCGGCCTTGAATTGCGGTCTCAATTGCGCTTAGGCAACCTCAAAATTGGGCTTAATTTCGCCACTCGACGTCTCCCGAATGGCCACAGTCTACGATTCAGAAGCTTAGTACAGATATAACTTGCACCGCGAATTTCTTCATCACTAAGTAGAAGATTTAAAAATGTTTCAAGACAGCGAGGTGCGTTCCTATTTTACTTTTGTCGTATACTAAATTGTCTGACAATTTGCATACATAGGCGCGACACATCCTAACTCGTTTCCAAAGCCGAGAGGCCGACATTTGATATGACTTGGGAGAACCTCTACGGAGCTGGGTACAATTCTTGCCTATGCGCTTTGCAGTTTCGCTGATTACAAATCAACAAAGGGATTGTGGTAATGGTACGTACGTCGGAATTTATGCTTCGTTTTCTGACTTGATAGATTGATTTTATGCTTTGTAGATTGACTTGATAGAAAGAAGACGACGACTCTTGAAATCGACGCTAGTTTTCATTCGTTGCAAGCGCTGAGACAATTGCAAAATGCTGCGAATAACATTAGGCCTCGATTCGTGGCTTCTCTGCGCCAGTTGTAGCAAAGGGCAGCTATGTGTGCTCGTACGAGGAATATGCGGCCATCGCCTGTCGACAGCGGAATTATGCCTAAGTATGCATGCAACCGGGTTACGCTACGTATCCGATGGCTGTGTCGTCCGTCCCCCATCGTGCATCAGCGACTGCCTCAGCTTCTACCTCAGAATCAAGCTTGACCTCGTCAGATGCTCCCTCTTGTCCTCCTTCTATTATTCAAGCAAAGCCGAATGGGATGTTGGCTGCGCCTTCGAATACTGCATGCTAAGTCCAAGGTGCAGTGGCAGTCGAAGACTGTCCTTCCGACTGCCCCCGTCACCCCTGCGTCTGTGTCTGAGCCCGCGCCTAGTCTTATACAAGCAAACTACTTCACGCTTGGAAGTCCTTCTGAAGAATCCCCGTGATTAAGAGACTCATCCAGTCAACGAATTATGTTGTGTCCAGGAGCACTGCAAGCGATGAGACGCCTCTGAAGCGGACGAGGGGCGAGTTAGCTGAGGCGTCGAAAGCGAAGCCACCAAACAGACAGATAGACGAGGCCGAAGGGCATCAAACAGACCCGTTAGGCCGCTTAATTTTACAGTGACATGACGCATTATTGGAGCTTAGCGATGACACTACATATTCTCCAGTCCTTCAAGAAACACTTTCTCAGCGGGTCGAAACCGTAGGGCTAAGAATTGATATCCCGGTCTCTACAGCGTCGTCTCCAGCGATAGGTCTAACTTGTGGTACTGAAGTCGCATCTACGAGGTGGAGCCGACTGGGATGACCTGGTCTTTACTTCCTCGACTCCACCGCGTCCCAGAAAGACGATGAGAAGGCAGATACGTATGTTCAAAATGCGTCCTCTTCTACTTTTGACTTTCATAACTGTCTCACTTTGTATACATAGGAGCGATGCAGTGATATGTTAGAGGACAGCGACAGCTCGGAATCAACAGCCCGGCGAACGGCAAAGGGTCATTCTCGTGTAAGTTTTTTTTTTTTTTTCTTTCCTCAATTTATTTACTTTTCTTTACAGCTCTTGGCATTGTGCAAGCAACTTCAAGCAAATGTACTCATAATGTCAGTACGCGTGACAGCGAGGTTCACACCGCATATGCAGGGGCGCGCCTCCGCGACGAGCTGTGTTCGTTCTCTCTTCTCTCATTGCAACGGTACGCCTATCGCCAATTGTGATCCTCAGCGGCGTCCTCACACAGAGAAAGAAAAGCATGCAGACAGCTTCACGGGCTACAGCACTTCAATTACGATAATTACGTTACAGTCCTACTAGCTTGTGGCAAGGCTCGCAAGGAATTCAAAGAAACGCATGTCTTCGGCCATACCTTCCGCATATTGCACAGTCTTTTCGGCTTCGTCCAACTCCTTCAGCAGCCCCGGATTCACCCGTGCTCGCCCTTCTGGACTACTCATACACTCGTCACCGATGCACCACAGCGCTCCGTCGAGCTCATGCTTAGCATTTTCAACAGCGGTGTTGGCCTCCTGCATTGCATCTCCCGTGGGTGCATGTGCTCTTGTCTCTGCGAGCGCTTCTTCTGCAGCCCTCAGATTTTCTTCTGTGATGCTTACAGCCTCCTGCAGCCATAGCTCCACATGTGCATGCCCTTCCTGGCTGTGCATACTCTCTTCACCGATCTCTTGCAGCACTGTGTCGTACTTGCGCCAACAGATGTCCCTCACAAGCAAGGCGTAATCCTTCGCATGTCCAAACTCTTCTGCAGGGGAGCCAGGGAACCCGCGCTGGGCCCGCTGTGTGTATTCATCTAACCGCATGTTCTCAAAAGGTGAGATCGGTATGTCATTGTTCGGATTGGCTGCCATGTTGATCTCTGGAAGTGGGTTGTCGCAGGGGAAACAGATATGAATGAGGCTGGGAAGTGGGTGAGTAGCTGAGCTGATGAAAGAAGACCGACAACTTCAGTGCGTCTTATATAGAAAACGAGCCCGCAAAGTGAATCAGAGACAAACTTGCCAAGACACAAACTGCACTCACTGCTGCAGGTTGCATGTCCAGCACAGAATGCATTGTGTGTGCAACCTGGCAATTGGTAAACATGACATTTCCTGCAGAGCACGAGCATTGCGTGCAATCTGGTAACTGGTAGACGGAAGATTGCCTGTGGAGCATGCAACACAGACAAAGTTGACATGTAAACTGCACTCGATGTTGCAGGTGCGTTTCCAATACAGAAAGCATTGTGTGCAGTCTGGTAACCTGTAGACACAAGATTGCCCGCAGAGCCTGGAGCATTGCCTGCAGAGTATGCAACATTGTTCCTGCAATCACATCCTTGGCCGGAAAGTTGGCAGCGTTTCCAAGACGACACGATTGCATAAGTGTGTACCATTGCAGCTCCCTTGTCGTCAGTGCAGAATGCAGAATGTGCATGCTACCACACCGGCTTCTCTGTCGAGCACCTTGCGACGCACTCTTTTCGAATAGCGTACGGATGAGCTGGAGGACGTTCGTCGATGACATCAGCACCGGTGACTTTCAGCCGGTAACTCAGTACGGACGCCCAGCTCGAGCACGACAGACGCAGACGCCATCGACGCGCAGCTCCGAGTCGCGGTTAGCCGCCTCCGACACGCGCACGAGCGTCGACCACACGTCGACGACCGCGCAGACACCGCGAGCTCGTTTCAGGCGCGGTGCGGCCGGGCGCGCGCGAGCCGACAGCGTCGCAGAATATCTGGGTGCGCTCTCTGCTTGTCCTTCCGCCATATTCCCACGTCTGCCTCGTCTTCGTAAACTGATGACATCCCTTTCTTTCTCTTGTTGCAGACCCGACGTCCACCGCCAAACCCGCCGCCGAAGGCACGCCCAACGCGTCCTTCTCCAATGCGGCGCGTGCCTCGTTCACTATCCCCGCGCACCCCATCCCCACCACCTTCAGCAGCGAGCGTGTCTCCGCGCGTCCCGCTCCATTGTACTGAGCGACCCCATCCCCGCTACCCTCGGCTACTCGGACACGGATGACACGAGTGCCCCTCAGCAGCAACAGCCACCGCGCTCCCCGGTACCATGTGCGCCGTTCCGCCACCACCAGAGGATGAACCGCTGGGAACGAGCACGCGCTTGCACTGGATGTCGAGGATAGACGTGCCGGGCGTGCAGAGCGTTGGGGCATGCAGCGTGTCGACAGCGGCCGTCTACTTTTATCGGCTCGTTTATTACGTTTTACGGGCTATTGGCGCTCTTAAGCTCGGAAATCGGCATTCTCTACAGCATGGCCGAAGCAGATAGGTCAGGATTGAACAATTGGCTCGCCACAACTATTGTTAGTGCAAGCTGATTGCGAGTGAGTAACTTGATTTGTCTTCAAGAATTTCTATAAAGTTCATCCGATAACTGATGGTATTGTCCATGAAGCTTCCGGATACATGCAATACTGAAGACCAAGTGTTTGGGTCTTGTACACCGCGGTAGATGGCGCCCGCATTCTCTAACATTAGGCAGGAAGTC